>JAZDUA010000279.1:1495000-1615000 GCA_038098605.1 Gryllus longicercus | reverse complement strand
AAGTCACACGTGTAGCGTCAAGCTTTTCGCTGCGGGCCCCACTGTAGTCTAAGCACGCTCGCACATAGATATCGCGCAAGACGTCTCAGTTATTCGTAATTCCTAGCGATAGCCGAAAGCGCATCTGCACGATCGAACACATCCAGAGGCTACCGGAACGAGGCGGTCCGCGTATGATCTCGTCCAGAGGCTCTCAACGATATATACAGGGGGCGTCACTTAATAGGTGGAAAACGACCATATTTCAAAGTACAGGTGATGGCGGGACCAGAGAGTGGTGGGGGAGACGGAGAGAATTGTTAGGTCCGCCATTATCGCCCACCCCGGTAAGCAGCGCTTTTACAGGGACTTTTGTGAACTAATTTAAAAAGAATTGAAAGTGTGAACGAATTAACGAAATTGCCCACAAAATTTGATATTCATTGTTATAAGTACGGTTATAATACAGTTTCTCTCGGTGATCGCTTTTGATGAACTTTTACTCAAGAGTTGTAGTTAGTAATTTTGAAGAATAATGCCGAAATATAGGCGTTGTTGGGTTCCAAATTGCCCCAATAGAAGAAGGAGAGTTGCGGAAAAGACAAGGGTGGTCTCTTTTCCAAGTGATCCTGAACGGTAAGTGAAATTAAATATTTGGCATGATTCGTTTCGAATGGCTTAAAATTATTACGATAACGAATGTTCATTTATTTATTTACAAATAGCCCATTGCTAATTTAAATAAATCAAGTTTTGCTAACATAGCCTAACTGCATAATTTTAACAATTATGATCAAACAAAAATATAACAATGACTCTGTAGAAGTTCTTGAAATACCAAAATCAACTATATTAACAATTCAACTGGTCATGGAATAACTTTTCTCAATTTATATACGAAATTAAGTTTCTTGGCTATTTTGGTTTTAGTATATTGAATACGACATTTAAAACATACATAGTTATCTGTAATAATCGCAAGATATTTTTATGTCCTAACCATTTCAAATTTTTACCGTTAAGCCTAATTGATTGTCTTGATTGCACTTCTTCCCTAAATTTATCATGCTCCATAACCATAAACTTTTTAAAATTTATTTATTTATTTATTTATTGTCGCTTTATAACGTCAACATCAACGACCCCTGTCATTATACAATTGTATACATAAACATCAAAGTTATAATTATTACAAGGACAAAAATGTTAAATTTAATCACATTTTTCACAATAAGTACGGTTTAATCTAATACAGTTCTAATATATTAAGCAGCTATAGAAGGCTGTATTTTTGTAGTTGCTATGAATTTTATTATTTTGGCACACCCGTCTGTGGAACTGAGTAATGTTTGTAGGGTTCCTTCAATTTTTAGAAGTTTTTTTGTATTATTAGTACCAGGGCATTCAAGAATAAGGTGGAAGGTAGAGACTTCTGCATCACACTTTGGGCAGGGTTCTGTATCTGATCTCTTGAATAGATGGCAGAAATTCAGATTGAGATGGCCTATCCTTAGTCTAGTGATTACAGCCTGTTCTCTCCTCTTAAAATGTTTTCCGGGGAGAGTTAGGTCAAGAAGAGATTGTCTCACTAAATGGAGTTTGGAAACAACCAATTTCCAGTTACAATCCCAATAACTGAGGCAGGAGTCTTTTACAAACTCTTTAAAGTCTTGGAAGGTGCCTTGAATTGGTTTTCGGCGCAGGTGATATTTGGGTTCCATTTATAGTTTGCTTTTCTTGAATTTCCTGGATTTTTTGGATAATTGAACTGGAAGTGAATCTGTTTTCAATGGCTTTCAGAGTTGATAGTGAGTCTGAACAAATGGCAATGGGAGTATCTTTTGGAGTCTTCACGCTGATTATATTGCCTCGAAGGACTGCCCACTATTCGCAGGTACCAATGGAGAAATAATCCGGGAGGCGGTGAGAGTCAATTTTATTAATTGGAATACAGCACAGCTCGCATTTTCATCACGTTTAGACCCGTCTGTGTATACTTGGTAAAAGTTGTTATATTCTTGGAACAGTGTCGATATTCATTCTTGTGTCCTATCAATAGGTTCATAGATGTTCACTGGTATTTTGGAGAGGTTGGTATTAGTTGTGATATTAAAGATATTTTGGGAGTCTCTCTCTGAGAGGTAATGAGAGCTGTGATCTGGATTAATATAGACTAGGCTGAAGGTTGCTATATATAACTGCATTTGAGGGGTTGGGGGGAATGCTAAATGTGGAGTAGGCATAGGTTATGCATTGAACGTTTCTTCTTAATTCCTATGGTAGTTGTCTTGCTTCTACCAGTAAGCTGTTACATGGGCTAGTTCTAAAGGCACCAAAGCTTAAACAGCAAGCGTTGTTAATCACAGGGTTTAGAATATTCAGAATATTTTTTGAAGCTGAGCTGTAGACTACTGCCCCATAATCTAGTTTAGATTGAATGAGAGCTTTATTCGAGCATTCGAATTGTGCTCCGCATTTAATGGGTGATAAACTTTTTGATAATATTATGTCGTTTTTTAGATTCAACCTTAAGAGCCGTTATATGCTGCTTCCGTGAATGTTTGGAATCAAAGAGTACGCCCAGAATTTTGCATAAATAAGCCCTTTTAAGTCGGTGATCACCTAGTTTTATAAGCACTTCTTCATTATCGTCATTTAGTCTTCTTGTGATCACTATAAACCCTGATTTAGTCTTCCAGATAGCATTGGCTGACCACTTGGTGATTCTGTCTACCGATTCGTGAATAATATTTTCTGTTACTTTAAGATTTTTACCACTATATATCAAGGTAATATCATCTTCACAAATTAATATTTTCACTGGTTCTTCTATTGCACTGCTTGCTTCATTAATAACTAGAAAGAATAATAGAACACTAAGGATAGATCCTCGATGTAAACCATTCAACATCTGTGTAAGATGGGATGAACTGTCTAGAATTTTTATTCAGGGATATCTGTTTCTTTAGGAAATTGATAGTGAATGCTAACATATTTCCTATTATATGTGATTTAGCCAGAATGTATATAAGTCTACCTTTATAGACCATTTCATATGCTTTTTCAATGTCCATTGAAACCACCATTACATACTGTTTCATAGCTAGGGCATCCTCATATATATAGTATCGACATTTACTAGAAGTTGATCTAAAAGATCGGAAGGCGCTTGGTATGGTGTGATTAAGATGCGGTTTTCCAGTATCCGTTTCAGGCGACGACAAACCATCTTCTCTAATATTTTACAGATGTTATTTGTTAGGGTGATTAGGCGGTAATTCGTGGGTAGTGTGTGATCTTTATTAGGTTTGGGTATGGGGATAACATAAGCTTCTCTCCATTGGTCGGGAAAGTGTTGTTCACTCCAAATATAATTATAAAGGCGAAGTAAATATTTAAGTTCAACTTCAGGAAGGTTCATCAAAAAACTGTTTGGGACCTTATCGGGTCCAGGTGTAGAATTTTTGTTTTGATCTAATATATAAAGAAGTTCTTCCATATGGAAAGGTTTGTTGTAGTTTTCGTTATTGTCCCTAGTTAATAGCATAATGTTATGATGACCTAAATTTCTGCTTGAGGGACTTGTAGATAGAAATTTTGGGTCAAAATTATTGCTATCTGAATTTTGAACAAAAGTGTTCGCTAAAAGGCTACATACGGCTTGAGCTCCAACATGTTTCACGCCAGTACTACCAATAAGATATTTAGGAATACTGGGACTATTTCTTCCACTAATGGCTTTTACTTTATGCCATATCTCTGATATAGGAGAACGGTGTGTGATGGAAGAGGTGTACTTTTGCCATGATTTGATCATTGTGGATTTGAGAGTAAGTCTTACAAAAGCTCTTACTTTCCTTTAAGTAATACCATTTACCACGGTTTTGTTTTTCTTTAATTTCCTACATCCTGTTTTTATTTTTAATTGCTCGTTCCTATTGCTGTAGTACATTGCTCATTCCACCACGGAACTTGGCGTTTTTTAATTATATACAAAGTTTTGGGAATCGATGTTCTTGCTGCTTCTAGAATAAGCGAAATAAAGTTCTGCACTAATCTACCTCTTCAGAGTTCAGGTTGATTGGTTGGTTAAGAGTTGCATATTGGACTTAATGAACTGTTGGAAATGGTTCCAGTTAGCTTGTTTTAGGATCCATTTAGGCTCACATCTCAGATTGGAAAGTAGATCTAAGTCTGGAAGAATCATGCTAATGGAATACTATAAAAAACTAGTGATCACTATAAAAAAAGGTAGTTGTTGGTAGGCCATATAATTATAGCTGCAATGTCATTTGAGGTAAAACTAAGATCAATGCTCCTTTCAGTTCAATTACGGCTGTTAAAGTGGGTGGCCAAACCTGTGTTTAAGAAGGTAAGATAATTGTGATTAACCAATTTTCAATGATTTTACCTCTTCTGTCTTTAATAGTAGATCCCCATAATTTATTGTGACTGTTGGAAACTTGGGCAACTGAAGGAGAATATTGTCAAGTTCATAGACATCAAAGTCCTGCCTATTGGGGATATAAATATTACACACATTAATATGGGAAATAATATTAACAGCTGTGGCTTCAAGAGAAGTTTGGAGAGAAATATCATGTAGATAAATATATTTTTTAACAAGGATAGCTTCACCACCAGAAACAATTGAGCATTATTTCTATTATAACAAGAAGTAGTATAACCAGCTAGTTTACCAGACTGATTGTCTTTAAAGTTTGCTTAATGTAAACATAGTATCTGAGGAAGATTATCATTAACTAATAAAACAGGCATAGATTCCATTAGAGTTACATTGTAAGATATTCATTTCTAGTTATTTTTCAGATATATCTGAGTCCAAATCATCCATTTGTTCTTGTGCAGTCTTCAACTTGTTGATAATACTTGTATATCTGTACTTTATTGACCTTTCTGTAAGTAGTGGATAGGATTCAGACATTATTCGGATAATAGAAGGAATATCAAGTGAAAATTCACTGGCTATTATTGTTGGGTTTGGGGATCCTGAAGCTTAGTCAATGAAATGTTTCAATTGTTTATATGCGAGGGGGATATCAAATGAGTTAGCTTCATACTTTGCTTTAAATGGATCACAAAGTTCAACTAGTGATTTGGGAGTGATCTTAACAGGAGTATTAATATGATTTGATTCTTGACCAGTTTTCTTTTTCTTCTTAGTTTGCTTACTACTATTACAAGTTTGTCTTATTGCTTTCAGAACCAATCTGGGATGAGGGTTCTCTGAGAAAAAGAGGGGAAATTACTATCATTTACTGCAAGATTTTCCTTATTGCTTTGTGATTTAGTAAATTCAAGGGAATTAATGGTAAATTCATTTTCAGATTTTTCATTTGTCAAATCATATTCTGTTGCAGAATGTTGAATAGATTTGTTATTACATTGGTTTGCTAAATGACCAGACTATTTACATAAGAAGCTTGTCATATCATCTGTAGAAAAAGAAAATTCTATATTGGGTACATCATACAATATTGGGGTTGATTCTGGAAGATTGCTAACATCTTCAGCTGTTATAAACACCTGTCCCCTGAAATTCATATAATGTGTAAATCCTGGTTCAGGAATACCAGCTCCAAAAAATTAGATATTGGACTTTTTACGGATATTCTTGTTGGATAACATCATGTGGTATCACAGGGCAAACATTAGAAATTAATACTCTCTCAAGCTCATTGATTAATGGTCTTCAGCTTATGATCCTTGATTGTTAAAATAGGGTACTTGCTAGTAAGGTAATCTGTTGATTTTTTAGTATTCAGAAATACACACAGTCTGTTATTTGATATCCGCGACACGAATCTAATGTCATTAGGGTTCATTATTTTAGCAAGTTTAGTAACATATTCTTTTATGGAAATACCTTAGTGAGCTTCTATGATAACTCCTTGGTCTTTGGATGGAAACACATCACTCACAGTGGCGTTGGCGTAAGTCTTCTTTGCTTGATTTTCGGAAGCTTGATCCATCGGAAGTTTGGTTATGTTGTTGTTTACAGTTGTTTACGGTTAGTTGTCAGTCGCGTTAGGATGACTTTTAAATATATGTTATACTGGATTTGTACTGATTACGAATTGACGTAACAAAACACAAGACCCAACTGATAACTCTGCACTCGCGAACACGCCAAGAGGCGGCACAAACGGATGTGTTACCTCTACGGGGTCTGGGAGCGAACTGAACCGTACTCCATACACTTTGTTTTACGAAAAATAACACAAAAAATGCATGCTTAATCATATAATAGCAGCAAACGCAGAGTTGCAAGCATAGTGAGTGCAGCCCATCTCTCTGCAGTAATAAAGCAACAAACTACTGGAGCTACGATATCACATACTTTCTCGCATTTTTATATTTGCCATTTTCTACAATTCAGAGTTAAACGATAGTGTGGTTGTGGTCATTTTCTTACATGTAACTTATGCCTGGAAGAAATTAAAAGAAAAGCTAGAGGAGCTACAGCAGCACATACGTTCTCGCCTGGTTGGATTACATAATATTAAAATGTTGTAATTTATGCCATTAATTCATTATTAAATGATGGTGTAGTGTTGGGTATTAATACAAGAATGTGATATTACGATACGAGTGAGGAACGAGGGATTAATCTGTCAGTATATTTGTCTGTCAGACTGTTCGTCACTTCGTTCGTAAGTCTTTCCATCTGTCACTACGTACTCTACACTTGTCCCTAAACCAATCCTATGATTTTCTCTTAAACTGCTATTTGCCGATCGTTATAAACGATCTTTAAACCCTGCAAGATTTTGCTTAACTGGGGGGGTATTGGATAAGATGTTATATTTTGAAAAATTTTACGAAGATTACTTCAAATATTATTATTAAACTTCTTCCTCACCTAGCGTAAAGGACGATTAGAACATGGCTCAGAGTTTCGCGGAATCTCTGAATTTTGGAAAATTGAAAAGTTTAAAATTTAATCGGCATTTTCGTACATGAACTATATTGATATGGGCTCTTTGCCTTAAGGAGAGTTTTCCAAAAAGGGCTACGATTTTTTTAACAAGTACATGAATAGTTTTTGCGTAATTTCGCGATAGGTATAGGGAAATTTTAAACACTACTTTCTCATAAAATGGAGAAAGAAAGGGAGAAACGGAGAAAATAATTGAGTTTGAAGGTGTTTTTGTCAACCAATTTTGACTCCAAATTTAAATTTTAAAAAATGAAATTAATTTTCGATGTGATAACAGAGTACTGTCTCCGGTTTTTGTCCTAGAATGTGTTTCATAACATTATAAAACATGTATTGATTCATATTTTTAAACAATATGGACAATAAAGAAAAATAAAAATAATTTTATCCATACAAAAATTTGAAAATCGCGCCAAACTATGATTGGAATTTCTTTCTTTTTACCAATATTTGAACACAGGTTCAATCACTACATATGGACTAGAAATCTTATAAGTATTACATTGATTGTGTACCAAACTCAATCAGACTATCCATGGTAGAAAAAAGATTGGCGCATCGTAACCGACTTTAACCAATGAGCTTCAGGCACCAGTTTGGGGCATAATATTAACGGGAATTTTTAATACCACAAATATCACTATTACATGTCACATATAACATTTTTTTTTAAATATTGCATCTTTCATTTCATTTGAAACTTCGTGTTATTTTTGGTTGTTACAGCGGAAAATTGTCACTTTATGCCACATTCAAAATGTTTCTCAAAACTCGTCGCTCTCCATACAACATAGTGGAGCCAACACCAGGTATGGCTGTTCAAAACTAGTGCCCGTGGTCACGAGAATGTGACTCAAGGTGGTGCTGCACAGAACGAGCAAAAATCGCTGCAGCGGACGGGCCCACCCATCTCTTTCCACCATGGAAAACTCCATGGAAACAATATTATTGTGAACTTGTGAACAGAAGTCGCACCCTGGGATACTCCTCCCTTATAGCTGCGTTCATTTTTACTGCTCCGTATGCATACGTTTTATACACGTATTACATACGTATTGCGTTACGTATACGTATGTGAGCCATTCTCTATTACGACCGACCGTCGGGGTGAAGGGTACGTAACTTCACCCTTCAATAAGCTAGCTCAGTCAGTTGGGACATTTGAAATATTTATAGTTACATTTTCGATTTCAGCATGCAAAAATACATTGGGGACAGTTGAAATTTTCAAAAAAGGATTTTTCATCGCAAGCCAGTGTAATGGACATCTGCATCCACCAGGTCACAGCAATACGCAAATGATTCCACAAATTTTTTTTTTTTTCTTCTTCAGCTTTTTCCCTTTAAGGGGTCGCTGTTTTTCTGGTTTTGGCGAAAGTTTTACGGCCGGATGCCCTTCCTGACGCCAACCCACGTGGGGATGATATGATATATGATGATGATAGGAGGTGAAAGGACGAACACAATACAACCATGCCCGAGGCGGGACTCGAACCCGCGACCCTTCGGTCCGAGATCGCTACGGCACTACTGCCTTAGCGATCTCGGCCACCCGGACCGGCAATGATTCCACAAATAAATACCTAAAAATCACGAAAACAGCCCAAAAAGTATGTTATGAATTATCACTTGCCAATTAACTTATCTAACTTTGAGAGAATGACATCACCAATTAAAACCACGAATACTGCTTCCAAACACCCCAACAGAGCCAATGCCATGTCACGAATGAACATCTCTAACCATCAGAACACAGCCGAAGACACATCACAAATGATGAACTGCCAAACACATGAACAGAAGAAACATCCCGGAATGAATGAACATGTGTTTACACTTGCTAACCACCTGAAAATGACCAATGGCGAATGAAGTCAAGAACGAAGGGCTTCCAATCATTTGAAAAATGATAAATGGCATGTCACGACTGACAACACACTGAACAAGCACTATACTAATAAAGATCTAAAACTACATGAACAGAGCAAATGACACAGCACGAAGCCAACTTCTGAAACATGGGGTAAACACGTCGTAATCTTGCCACGACGTCTAAACATCACGATTAAAAAAATATTTAATTAATTCCAAATTATTTAATTAATATCGGGGCACAACTGCTTTTTACTATTTTGTGCACTGTTTTGTCTGTGTTCCACTTTTTTAAGATATATATTAGTGTGGGTGCAATTACAAGGTGGTTCAAATATGACCGGGACTGATTTTTTTTACGAAATACTTTATTAGCAAAAATTTATTTGTACATGTCAATCTTCAAAGTACTTCCCTCCAGATTCTATACATTTTTTCCAACGTCCTGGGAGCATCCTAATGTCCTTTTCATAAAAGTCTTTTGGTTGTCGGCATATCCACTCCCGAACACTGTGGATGACTGCGTCATTATCCGCAAATCGCATGCCTTGCAAATGTGATTTAAGCTGTCCAAAAAGGTAAAAATCACTTGGGGCCAAATCTGGACTGTACGGCGGATGTGGTAGAAGGTCCCACTTCAGTTTGCTGATGGTTGCCATGGTTGTTTTAGCAGTATGAGGCCGTGCATTGTCATGAAGGAATGCTACCCGTTTCCCACCTCTCTTCCGTTTGGATCGGATCTTTTCTTTGATTTCTGTTTCCAAAAGTGCTGAATAATAAGCTCCATTGATGGTGTTAGCTTCTGTAAGAAAGTCTACATGGATAACACCCATCCAGTCCCCATCCAGTCCCACCCATCCAGTTGGGGTTATGGATGTTCGCGGACGACGATTATGAGGTTCATTCTCAACGCGCTCTCGTCCCTCTCTGAAACACTTACACCATTCAAACACACGGGTCCGTGAGAGGCACTCTTCCCTGTACTGTTTTTTGAGTCTCTGCAAAATTTCCGACGGTTGAACGTTTTCTCCAACGAGAAATTTGATGATAATGCGTTGTTCCACGCACCGCGGCACCTTTTGTTCACTCATCGTTCTAGCAAGACCCAGACGCGACTGAACAGGTTCTAACCTGCAAAGGAGGGAGGTGGGGGGTTGTGGCTAGATTCTCTCCAGGCGGCGCAGTTAATGCGTATGTCGGGGTATTTGAAAAAAAATCAGTCCCGGTCATATTTGAACCACCTTGTATATTGTGATTGTAAATAATAAAATTGTGAATTTTCTTGACACCATTGGTAATTTTATTCACGTCTTTCCCCTTTATTATCATTTTCCCCAGAGAATGTTATTTTTCAAATTATTATTTTTATTGTGGTCAAGTTCAACATTTGGGTCATAAGTCATCGTAGGAATGGTACACCGTAGTTTGTAGTAAGCCACTGTGTGTTGTATAGCAGCCCCAACGGCATGCAGTGAATGATGACCTCTCATGAGCCGGTGCAGAAGTTGCATTGAGAGTGCGAGTGGGTGCACACACACACCGGAGAGGTTGCAGAGTAAGGTATGTTATATCTTCGATGATTGGTTGGATTGTGGGTTGTTAGAGATTCAGGGCGCGCAAACTACCGAGGTCATTAGTCCCGTATGTAGGGTGCATGTTTTCCCCCTCAGGGGTGGCGGTGATCTATCCCCGCTGGGTGGCAAGATCCACCGCCGACCTACCGCCGGTTAGCAGGGTTTCCCACAACCAGGTATCTCCCACCAGCGGGGCACCGCCCCAGCCGAGACAAGCTTTAAGCTCTTGACCGGTATCCCAGCATGTCTGGTAGTGTAGTGCATGTTAGAGTAAGTGTATGTAAGTAATGGAAGAGAATAGGACATGGAAGAGGAACGAAAAATCGCGCACGGTCCGTGGCCTGTTTGTTTCGGGTACTGCTCCGGCATTCGCCTGGTGTTGATCGGCGAAACCATGTAAAACTACCAATCAGAGCAGCCGGTCGGTAGAATTTTCCAGAGAGAGACTGAACTCGACCTAGGTGACAAGTTAATATCGAAAATCATCCCACTGGTGGGGCTCGAACCTAGCACCTTCCGGTCAGAGGCACTGCAGTGACATCAGTTGATGCCTTGAGCCACCTTTCAGGGTTTACATCTCGTCAGGTAGCGACGTTCCTCTCCACTAGAAAGTTATATCCGGCGCCGACTTTTACCACCTCAAATATCTCCCGCCAGGTGCCTCCTCAGGGGCACCGCTCAGTTGGACACGCACTAAGCTCCTAACGGATCTACCGACATGTGTGATGCAGTGAATGTGTGTGTGTTGAAGGAATAAGGATAGGACAAGGAAGAAAAAGGAAAGATCGCGCGCGGTCCGAGATCATTTTCTTAGAAAAGACCTTCGTCACTCGTTTGGTAGTGATCAGAGAAACCACGGAAAACTATGGATCAAAGCAGCTGGCCACTCGAATTATCCAGACAGCAGCTAGATTCGCCAAAGTTAATTAGCTAGTATCGAAAATGTGCCACCTCTGGGGACTCTAACCATACGACCTCTTAGAGTCGTTGCAGAGACAGCGGCAATGCTGGCACTGAGCTACTATCAGCCAGTTCGATGAACTTGGCGAGAAGGCGGCTGGACCGTCAGGGGTTTAGATCTTACCTCTTCAATCATTCTGCCCGAATACACGTGCACTTGACGTCTACAGTGTTATACCCTTTTCATGCAAAAGGTATCGTGCTGCAATTTTAGCATGAAAAATGTGGACAATTAATTCTACAACGTCCCGATCTTCTTTAAGCCAATAGCAACTTGGGGAGTTTCAAAACTACCGTAATTTCAAAATGTTTACAGAATTTGCATTATTATGGTTATAGCTAGGTTAGTTGTGCATTAAAAACGTGAAATATGAATTTTACTTTCATGTTTTACATTTTTAGAGCAGATATAGAACATGCCTTAATTCTTGCGTGAAATGCTTAGTCGGTTCATTTGGATATGCTGTGGAGTTGGCCAACGGTCAATTGTCACATACCTACCAGTGTGTAAGGAGTCTTTAAAACTCGTTACGTAGATACAGTATGTAAAAAAATCCCAAACACTTTTCTTTTAATTAATTTATTTATATGAAACAATTACATGATTCTCTTAACTATTATTCCTGTTAATATTCAGATCCCATTACAAAATTCATTTTGAAGATCGAATTTCTCCGCCAGATAATTTAGTTACAATTCTACTCTCAATTCCTAGAAGAAATTGTGAAGAAAGTTTCATCTCGTTTCGGATTTCATTTCAAAGTCGACATCAGCTGCAAACAAGCAAAATACTATGAGTACATTTCTTTTGTACGTAAAGCAATCAAACTATCGTTTATTTTGAAACAATTTTTAATTTCAGTAAATATCCACTTATATGGTCGTGTTTGTTCTCGGAGGCGTATTCTAGGGCAGTTTTTCCTGTTTTGCTTCTTGCATTCACATCAGCATTTGCAGCCACGAGAAGACGCACAACCTGAAGCTTGCCATTACGTGAAGATAGAATTAAAGCGGTATCCCCGTCATTGTTCGCAATATTTACATCAGCGTCCGCATTCAATAGCTCACTTACTGCACTGGTGTGACCATTCGCTGAGGCATGCATGAGAGCCGTTTCTCCTTTTTTATTTTTTGCATTCACATCCGCATTCGCAGCCAAGAGAAGACGCACAACCTCAAAATGGCCTTCTCTTGAAGATAACATCAAAGCGGTGTCGCCTTCATTGTCCGAAATATTTACATTTGCGTTCGCAGCCAAAAGCTCTGGCACTACTTTTCTCTTACCATTCTGCGAGGCTTTCATAAGAGCCGTTGCTCCATTCATGTCTCTCGCATCTACTTCCGCTTTCGCTGCCAAGAAAAGTCGCACAACCTCCAAATTGCCATTACCTGAATTTAGCATTAAAACGGTTTCCCCATCATTGTCCGCAATGTTTACATCCGCGTTCGCTTTCAAAAGCGCCCGCACAGCATCGGCTGTACCAGCGACTGAGGCATACATGAGACTGGTACTTCCATGCTTGGTTCTTGCATTCACGTCCACGTTCGCAGCCAAGAGAAGCTGCATCACATCCAAATTGCTGAGAATTGAACTTAGAGTTAACGCTGTGTCTCCGTCATTGTCTGAAATGTTTACATCAGCGTTCGCTTTCAAAAGCTCACGCACAACATTGACGTGATCATTCCATGAGGCTTGTATGAGAGCCGTTCTTCCATTTTTATTTCTTCCATTCACTTCCGCCTTTGCAGCTAGGAGAATCCGCACAACCTCCAATTGGCCATCACTTGAAGATAGCAGTAAAGCGGTGTCCCCGCCATTGTTCGAAATATTTACATTTGCGTTCGCTTTTAAAAGCTCACTCACTGCACGGGCATCACCTTGCCGTGAGGCAGATATGAGAGCCGTTTCTCCGTTTTCGTTTCTTGCATTCACCTCCGCATTCGCAGCCAACAGAAGGTGAAGCACCTCCGAATGACCAGACTTTGCAGATATTATTAAGGCTGTGTCCCCCTCGTTGGTGGATATGTTCACATTGGAGTTTGCTTTCAAAAGCTCACGGACGACATCTATGTGTTTTTTCTCGGAGCCGAGGATCAAAGGTGTTCTCCCGGCGTCGTCTCTGGCATCAACAGAAACGCCCGCCGCCAGCAGCGCTGCTAGCGCCTCTACGCGGCCGTCGTTCGCCGCTTGAAGCAGTGCCTTCTCCCCAGCGGCGCCCACCACCTGAACAGAACAAAACACAATGACGTCACACGTAAACACGCCCACCACCTGAACAGAGTAAAAAGGGAATGACATCACAAATAAACACGCCCTCCACCTGAAGAAAGTAAAAGGCAATGACGTTACAAATAAACACGCCCAGCACCTAAACGGAGCAAAAAGGCATTGACGTCACAAATAAACACGCCCAGCACCTGACCAGAACAAAGGGCAATGACGTCACAAACACGCCCAGCACCTGAACAGAGCAAACAGCAATGACGTCACAAAAAAACACGCCCAGCACCTGAACAGAGCAAAGGGCAATGACGTCACAAATAAACACGCCCACTACCTGCACGGAGCAAAAAGGTATTGACGTCAAACACGCAAACCACTTGAACAGAGCAGAAAGGTAATGACGTCACAAGTAAATACCTGTCAATCGTGTGAACACAGGAAAAGGCAATTGATTATACAAATGAAAATCTGCGAATAATCTGATTACAGCAATAGGCGAATGACCCCCCCCAAAAAAAAACCTAACTCCACCCAGCATCGAAACAGAGTAAATGGCACATCAAGAACGACAACGCTCTTGCTGGAGCAGTTAGCACTAATGACGATTTCAAGTCACCTGGGCAGTGCAAAAGACACGACAGAAAATTGCGAACTGCCAATTACACGAACGGAGCAAATGCACATCAACAGTGAAAACGGGCCATCTCCTTAACATAATAGAAACAGGGTCGAAAGAATATCCTCCAACCCCTTCATCAAAGCGAAGGGCAGATGATGTCACTAACAAACACTTGACAGGCTCACTTTTCATCTGCAAACTGTTTCGTTCAAATTTTTCTGTTGGCACATGGGCGGAAAGATTTATTAAAATTTGGCGCCCCGCTTCAAGCATATTCAGTTTCGCTACTCTTTGAAAGTATTTAAGAAGAAAAGATAATACATTTCAAACTTCCCATGTTCGAGATTGTTTTAATCTCGCCCAAAAATCGCGAATTCTCTCAATTGCCAAAAAAATAATTTTGTATGAACTTCGTGAGCTGGTCTTCAACAGTTTTCAAAAGTGACCGATAGATCGCACCACCTCCTGGCATGCCAGCAAGGAAGTTTGCATATTGTAGATTTTCCCGAAAACCAATTTTTCCACACAAGAACGCATTGTTTGAGAATCTGGAGCCGAGGGCATTTTCATAGCTATCATGTATATGTGACATTGAATTCATAAACTTCACCTTTAGGAAATGAGAAAGCGTTCGAACATTGCTGATAAGTTGGATCTGACTGCGAGTAAAGTGGCTTGGATGTGACTGCTTGTTGTTATAGGTTATGAAAGTTTGTGCTTTGCATTAATTCAGAAGGATAAAAGCCACGTTACTGAATAAAAAGTTCAAATGTTTGCTTGCTTTTTACTGTTATATTTTATGGACGTTTAGTACTGACGTGTGTCGTGATTTTTTATAAACACTAATAAAATATGTTCCGTATACACGCAAAAGCATTGTAACTAGAGAAATTGTATAAAAACTAATTCGATGTACGTGATCAATGGTAATAACTAGCAGTGACAAATATTATCTTAATATTATTACACGAATTATTATACGTATTCATAAATATAAAATTAACTTCTATTTGATCTTTCACCACGTGCATCTTCGATCGCGAGAAGGCAGAGCAGTGTGCGATTTCGACCGAGTTTGTTAGCGGAAGAGCTGCAGCCCTCACCTCTTCGGGAGCCGCCTGCGCGATCGCCCACACTTGGGGGCCACCGGCCGCCGCCGCCAGCGCGCGCGCCACCTCCCTTGCGTCGCACAGCGCGCCGCGCCGCAGCATGGCTTCCAGCGCCGCCAGCGCCCCTTCCTGCCCCGCCCCTGCAGCCAGCTGCAGCGCCGAGACGCCGTCGCGGCCGCGCGCCGCGGGCGCCGCCCCTCCGCGGGCCAGTTTCTTGGCGCGCGCCCACTCGCCCGCCCGCGCCGCCGCCAGCAGCGCCGAGTCGCCCGCCGCGTCCGCCCACTCCACCGACGGCTCCCGCTGCAGCAGCCACTCGAAGAGGTCGGAGTGGTTGTTCTGGGCGGCGAGCGCGAGCGCGGTGGCGCCGTGGGCGTCGCGGGCGCCGGGCTGCGCGCCCGCCTCCACCAGCCGCCGCGCGCTCTCCAGCTGGCCGCGGGCGGCGGCCGCGTGCAGCGGCGTGCGGAGCAGCGCGCCGCGCGTCCTGGGGTCCGCGCCCCGCCGCAGCAGCTCGTTGGTCGCCCTGGCCGCGCCTTCGCGCGCCGCCGCGTGCAGCGCCGTGTCGCCGCGCGCGTCGCGCTCCTCGAGTGTTGCGCCGCGCCGCAGCAGCGCCACCAGAGCGTCCACGTCGTCGCGCGCCGCGGCCTCGTGCAGGGACGTGTTGACAGGGGCCGCGGGGCGCTCTTCCGGGATGACGGCAGGGTCTGGGGCGGGGACGCCCTGCAGCGGGAGCGGGGGCGGGCTGGAGAAGCAGGCGCGCCGGTAGGACGCGCCCTGCAGCGCCTGCAGCTGGGACTGCAGGGTGACGACGAGAGCATTGAGGCTGTCCACCTGCTCCGCCAGGTCCTCCACGGTTACGGACCCTGCAGGCCCCGTGGCATCGCTCGCAACCATCGCCACCAGCCACGCCGCCAGCAGCACTCGCAGAGTCGCAAGCATAATGGAGGCAGCCCTTTTCCCTACTGAAATGAAACGAGTATTTGAATCAATTGCACGCCCATTCTGGATTATAATTTGTCGCATTTATAGCATTGTGCATTTGCAATCTTTGTTATCACATGTGTAGAAGATTTGTATGTTATTCTTCATTGCATAAACTTAAATTTTATATAATTTGAATTACGTTATCTTTGAGAAATATCAACACGTCCGTATGTCTACAGGCTGAGGTGGCTCTGGACCAACTGAAATCAATGCAGTGCCTTTAAATGGGATGATCTTCACTAAAAAAAGGAACGTTGCCGGACCCTAAAATAGGGTTCTCCCTACCAGAATAAATAGTAATTGGCGTACCTATTTTTGTGGTTGACAGACAGGCACAGTGTGGGAACCACTGCTGTGTCCGGTGGTGCCTTGGTCGACGTGGTATTCTGAACCATAAAATGTTTGCAGTTCGTGAATGAGTCTCAGAACTTTGGTAAGTGGTTCTACAACCCACATTTGTGCGCCACAGTTGCTATAAATATGTTTATACCAAAAATGGCATTATTTTTGTCAACCCATATATTTGCTTGGGCGCCTTTTTGCATTGTTTTATATCCGTACGTTTTTATTGTGAAAGCACTTCTATTAAAGACTTTTTGAAAACATGACACTAAAAGCAGTTGCTGAATAGAAGATTAAATCTGAAATAATTTCAGTCATATTATTTGGCCAAATATTTTCTCTACTAACATTTAATATCAAGAAGTGACAATCTTCCTACCCAACAAAAACAAAACAAAATTAAGCCACACTCAATTATGTGGAGTATTTTGGTCCCTTGGTTCACTTAAGTCATTTGCAACTTGTGGCACACAACCATGAATAAATGAATCTAATTTAGTTTTAACCTTCACATATCAATAGCTGTGGGCTGCAAGTTGTAAAGAACTCCATTAAAACAAGGTTCTGAATACAATAAAACTCAATTACATTAATGTGATAACAGTTTTGCAGGCATGAAAATCACAAGAAGAAAAATGAACAAATGTGATAACATTTAAAGTAGATAAATTTGGGAAATTGATATGAGAAAAATACTTGATACTTTTACAAATGGTACATTGTATGTGAAATAATTATTGACATTATCTTTTTATATATTTTCGTAATGAACGTTTCACAGTAACGAGAAATAAATAGTTCGTAAGTACCCTAGGCCACAAAAAAAACATTACTATGAAGCAAAATTTAATTAGGTTGTCTCAGTTGCAAGTGGTCCTGTAAAGTAAGATACCAATTTTGCATCTGAGATTGCTGTAAATTTTCTCACATAGTAAAAATCAAACGTGTGTGCACATAATTCGGAATGAACCCATGGCCTCGTATAACAATAACGTATAACAATTTCATGCAGTGCTTTCTTTTTCAGAATATAAAATGTAATGAAGATCAAAATTCGTTGTATTCATGCACATTATTGATGTTAATTTATGGAACTTCTAATTATTACTTGCTGGTCTCCCAGTATTCAAGGAATTTCCAATTAGTCTAGTCAAATATGATACGTTGTCCAAAAATTGTGAGTTAGGAAACAAGGTAAGCCTTTTTAAAGAACAAATAACAATTATGCGTGGTCAGACGGAAGAGCAGGCCTAATGGCCTGAGTCTCGCCACGTAAATAAGGCATTAATTCAATTCAATTCACTTACAAACGGAAATACATTTTATAAATGCATTAATCATAACATTTTTTGAGGTTTAAATCAGTGAAGTGAAATAATTTGGTGTACTGGTGTTGGCTCCCCTGCTTACCGTCGTTAGAACGTTATTCACCTGTTGTGTTTTGTGAGTGCAGGATGGGTTCCGGAGTTCCGCATGTAATTCTATACATTTGCTTTTATGCTCATTAAACAGCGTGCTTGGATTTAATCCCTGCTCCAACACATCTTAACGTGAAACCCAAACTTAAGTGTTCACAAATTATAAAGTTTTATTAAGAAATCCGCAATGTAATTTTCACATGAGAGGGCTCGTTCCAAATCCCATTTCTTCTTTCTAGAATTTATTTATTGTATAGTAAGTCAATGTTAGTACTGGAACACGTTTCCCGAAACTGGATAATATTTTGATTTTTTTGTAATAAGAATCAATGATAAAATGAAGTCAGCATTCTTCATATATTGATTGTTTTGAATTTTCTATAACACTTATAATAGAAACAAAACTCTGAATCCTGAAATTTACATTGTTACAATGAATACCAATTATATAGAAATTACGAAGATTCGCCAATATAAAAATTGTTAATCCATAGTCATTACTGGCAGACCAAAAGCTTGGCAAAAACTTATAAAGGAAACACCAGAATTCACAAAAGAGATCACGATTACTCAAAAATGACCACGTCCATCTAAAACAAACATTCAAGAAAAATTCCAGTAAGAAATGAAATATCAGTTGCATCGCACAATGTCAGAACACTACTGAACATAGGAAACTAGAGCTACAAGAAGCTCTGAAACTAGTTCAGTTTGTCATTCTAGGGCTCTCAGAGGTAAGACGGGATGGCGAAGCCATTATAGAAGACCCTAATTTGTTATTGTGGGGGGAAAAGTTGGACAGACGCTGCTTTTATAATCAAGATTTGCCACTACTAAAACGCTTTCTAAATTGATATTAAAACAGTTTCTATCTCAGACAATATTTTACTGTAGGACTAAGCTAAGATTTTGCTGAAGTTTCCATGAGATACCAACAACAAAATACAAAGATACAAAAAATATTCAGTTGGACATGGACGTTTGCAACTTTACCAATAACAATTGTGTATAAAATCTATGGATACATTTCTAAACTTTAGGAAAAGATAAATGTATTATTAGCCTGTACATTGTCACCATGCTTAAATATTGACTTTAATTTTGTCTAGGAATATAAAGTTTTGAAAAAAGTATGTTTTTAACCTGTTTTATGGAACACTTTTGCTGTAGTCATTATCACGATGACAAAACATATTTTAATAATTATTAATATTAATTATTAAACAGAAATTGTAAATAAGTTAATGAATTATTTTAGGTTTTAAGTGTCAAGTTGGTCAGTTGAAATAATTAAATCCTTAATAATTTAAAATCGATGGACAATAGACACGACAGATACAATTAAATAATTTTTGTTCCCTGGGGCAGTTGATCCTCGAGAGCCTCTCATTTCAAACAGAAAATTCCTTCCTCTACAATTCATATACAGAATTAATTCTCCACGCAGCAGAAATAACTTACAGGGCGTTTAATTTTGATTAGAGATAAATACATTGTTTTATTTCTTTTAAATTAAAAGAATTTCGGGGCCCCAATTAAGTCACGGCCTGAGGCAAGTTGTTCCAGCTGCACCCCACCCACTTTTAGAACTCCTTTATGTAATCTTTAGGATGTCAAATATTTTGATAATAAAGAGAATAACTTAAAAACATTGTACTTACGATGATTTTTAAACTTGTAATATATTATTTGCAAATAAATGAAAGTCTTATGAAAATAAAACGTAATTGTAAACTAGCTTTACCCTGTGCATGTCTATAATAAAGATTTTACATATCGATCCGATATATTTTTGTAAGTGAAATATTACTAATACCAAATATCTGAAATTACCGATTTTATTTTTGATTGTAACAGATCTGAAACTACAGGTCTGATGTATATAGGCAGAGAGCTAAAATAAGTCGTTAAAACTGTAAATTTATACCTTCCTATAAAGAAAGACGTGAGGTACTGATTCTCTCAATATATAGCACACTGAAACCACATTCCTAAATTGGTATACGCTATTTTCTTATGTTGAAAGATGAAAATAAACAAATAGAATTATAATCAATAAATTAATCTCTTAAATTTGATACAGAAAGAGATGATATGACGTAATGAAACTTTGTAAGTCACAGTTACTATCAATGCTTGCAATCATCAGAATAATGAAAGTATTTTTAACAAATGCTAGTCCCCAAAACAATTCCTTGAATTCACTCACAAGCCTGAATCTCTTGTACATAGCCTTTTAGTCAAGCTTCATTTTGGGTAATATTGAATATTCATAGGTATTGTTTGTAACCAGCCGTAAAAATTAATTAGCATAAGCTCTGAATATTCAATATAATTTGATTTCATCTTTATAGAAAGATACTATACACTAAATTAATTTTCTTTAGCACAATATTTTCTAATAAAACCTGTCAAGTAACAAAAATGGGGAAATAAGTACATCAGTAATAACGACACAAACACTGATTTCACCCCCAAACCATGTCCATTTCACATACAAGAATGCTGAAATCATTTGTATGCAGAAAAACCTTCATTTACAAATAATGTGATTACTTCATACATTTTACTAGAATTTATCATATTGAAAATGTGTCAGGATTTTGGCTTAGACTTTTCTTACAAGTAATTGCATCCTGGACGCAATCAATTTTTTCATTCGACAAATTTAAATTTAAGCAGTAGATAAAGAGAAACCCTTCTGAGTACTTTCAACACTACGTTAATTTTTTAAAGGAATCAGAGAAGGGATAATGGAATTTAATGTTCCTGAAAAGCATCATTTTTCTGTCAGATCCACAACTCTCTTCAATTTTAAAATAAAAATGCGAGCGATTTCCTTAAATAAACAATTGTTCAACCGCACCGCAGACTAATATTTGAGTACACATGCATCAAAACATTGCAGAACATGTTCACAAATAAATCATAGTCGTCAATGGGTCATATGAATAAAAATGAGCACTTGCTCATGAGTACTTGCTCCGGAGCAAAGTGAGTCTACTCCGCGGCACTGAGCAGAAGCTCCATTTCGTATGAATAAAAACATCGTATGTCTCCGAAGAACTTACTCATGTCTCGCAAGCATTTGCTCGTCGTGAACGTGATAGTACCGGCTAAGAGTTTTAAAAATTGGGTTCTTGAGCAACAAAGAGGTTACATACGTTACGCGCGTCGCGCACATTTGTGCGGAATAAAGAGCAATGGTTTGTTGTCTCATTCTTTAAATTCGAATATGAATAGCAGTAACGAAAAACAGGCGCTAGTGGCCCAGCTAATTTTTACCGAAATGCTAAGTGAATATAAAATTATTTTTGAAAAGAGCCAGCTTTCGGAAGTACGCTGTGGCCGAAACGAAACATTACAAAGTTTCAAAAAACAGTACCCCGAAAAATTCCAAGTAGAAAAGAGCGATGGCCAATTAACATAGAAGATATGCAATATGAAAACGCGCCTGTAAGCAAACGCTGATAAAAATCGTATCAACCATACATTGTACTTTTCGAATCGGCAAAGATTCTAATAGTCTACATCACGAGAATTTCGCCTAATCTTGAATTTTTTTTAGTCCGCTGCATATGCATATCAACACACGGTAAAAATTTAACCTTACTTTTCAAACGTGAGTCTGCTACTAAGGTCCCTCCGAAAATTTGGAGCAAGTGCTCACTCTAGAGAGTAAACGCTTAACTTTATTCATACCAATAATGAGCATTTGTTCGCCAGTTGAGAGTTCGCTCAGAGTTGGAGCAAGTGCTCAGAGACTGAGCAATTGCTTACCCACTTTATTCATACGCAACTGAGTAGGATCTCGGAAACTCGGAGCAAAGAGTACTTGCTTACTTTTATTCATACCACCCATTGTCTCACTAGTGCGCTTCCCACTAGCATTGACATTGCGCGGTGCAAAATATCATTGCCAGAACTTCTTACATTCAGAAGCGCAACAATTAAGGATACAGCAAATGGGGCCTTCTGAGGTTGATCGGTGATGTCCACCGGGAGAGATGGCTGCGGGCATCAACTGATGTTACTGCAGTCCCTCCAACCGGGAGGTCCTAGGATCAGTCAGTTGGGACAGTTGACCATATGTTTAATTTTGTATTTATAAACTGTTTCTATGCGTCTCGGAGCTGTGTTATGCACTCCTAGGATTCTCTCAATCGTGCAAATTAAATCAGTTTGCTTTGAAACAAAATATACTATAATCTCCTTCAACGCCTTATCTCGCATTTACAAACAAAGAATACACACAGAACATTTAAATTAATCTTTCCTGAAGAAAAACGCTCCTTGCATGCTAACATATTTACTGTACATACTTTCAATGACTAAGTAATCTTCTGACATTTACAATGATACAATAAAGTAGAAATCTCTTTTTAAAGTTTAAGATTTTTCCAAATAGTAACTTTCTTCTAAATTTACAAGCAATATTTAGGTGAATGGTTTCTTTACCGATCTCTTCTTAAACTGAACTACTATCTCAAGTGCTCCACACAACTACAACTTCCCTTTACTGGCAAAGTGTTTAACTTTTGCATGGCACCATGTGATCATAATTCCTCATCAGTAAATCAAGTTTTAACATATAACCAACTTCTCATTACTTGGATCTCATTTCCAAATTAAGAAAGAAAGAAAGATTGATTGATTTATTAATTTGAACTAACTTTTAAATTTTTCCAAGTCCTTTCTAAGCTGATTATTGCATTACTCGGCTCTAACTTGGGTTCAAACAATACTGGAATCCTCCCTGAATCTTTCTTACTTGATTTCGACTGCAGAGTGACGAGACGTCGGATACATTCAATCACCAGTTTTTTTTGTCACCGTTCTTGCGTTCGCCCCATGACCTCCAAATCGCCTGCCCTCCGGTTGCTGGTGACCATGATCCTTGAAGTACGCGGTCCGGTGGCTCACTGCCCCTCGCAGTCTCGCATATCCAAGTATTTCCTCTCCCAATAACTTGATGTACAAAAGGGAAGTGAAATCAACCAAAGTAATGTAACCGATTAGCTAGTTCTATAACCATATAAATAAACTGAAAAATAGAACAATCACGTGTAAATTACACTTGTATGCACGTACTCTCTGCTTTCAAATCGTTACGTTGTATTTTACATCACGCAAACTTCCTTTTACATACTTATTATATCTTTCAATTTACACTTAAATAAGTTCATTTACCTCTTCTGAATGACTGAGCAGAGTTTCAGTAGTGCGTCCGGGAGTCGTACGTATTTGCTGCAGTTTCTTCGACTTGCAATGTTACTGCACACTTGTCTGTTCAGGGCCCTATAACTCCCATATACCATGGTGGAGACCATTACGGTGGCGCGCTCTTCTGCATCACCTTCTTTACAGGAACTAAAACAGGACCTGCTGCCAACGATACTTTAAACGTGCGTGACTGCTGCATGAGTTCGCGGGTCGCAAGCAGGACCATAATGTTACAAAAGATAACGTCTACGTTCGCGCTTTCTTCAGAGGTTTCTTACAAGTAGAGATTATGAATAATTGTACATTTAGAAGACAGTTTTCGTATGTTTCACAAATTAACCAATTTGTACTTGGGAAAGTTGGCGAGCCTAACCTGCAGCTGCACCCGGCGACACTAGCGCTTCCTATAGTAGCAACCTCGAGCTTTGTCCCCGATTTTGATGGAGAGTTGCCGGGCCCTGTGTCTGTTCGCTTGCTTCGTGGTAAAAGGACGTTTTCCCTAGGGCAGGAAGTCGTATCGCATATTTGCGACACTAGCGTACTCTTTTGTTAACTTTGAGACACCAGGTGCGCGTCTTTAAAATTTATGTTTCTCTCTGGTGTGGGAAGAGGAATATGCAACGTTTTTCCTTGACACAGATAAAACGGGTGGTCACTCTAACAGAGGACAGAAATTGTTGATTTGGCAAGAAAAAGACCATTCTCAAACAAAACAATCCAATACTTGGAGAATCGTATTAAATTTCAACGACGTTGTGAAAAGTCGCCAATTTTGAGTGTTTACAAAGATTTCCTAAGGTTCTAATTCACGGGTCACGTCAGCCTGCCTGATTAGAGAATGTCAGTTTTGGTGAAAATTCTGCTTACGGTTTAGCTGCTAGCGTCGTTCTCAGGCAGATAGGCAGACGGATGGACAAAAGGACGGATGGACGGAGAGGCGTTTCGTCATCATTTGATTTTTTGATATGAAAACCCACAAAACATTTATTCAAGCACTTAATACATTAAATCATTTTTTAAACCTTCAATGATTAGTAATAATATACCATTATTTTTTAAATTATTAGATTTCATCTATTAAGCGACCACCTAACCAAAAAAAAACAATTTATTCAGCGATCCAAAAGGAGTCGCGTATTTGCAGGTTTCTCTGTACATGCAAGAAAGTTTCAAAAAATAGTATTACACATCTACAGTAGAAACGTTCCTACACCATTCTTTTCTAAAAAATAAGATTTCCTCTATTAAGCGACCGCCTATCCAAAATACAATTTTTTTCAGGGAACCAACAGTTGTTCCATAATACAGGTTTCTCGGTTCATGAAAGAATTTCTTAAACATTTTGTACATCAACAGATCAATCCAAATGAACAAAATTTTACAGGCATGATTAGAAAAGAAACGTTATTGCAAGAAATTCCTTATCTCTACTTCTGTTGACCTTTCCGATCTCTACACATAATTTAATTGTGATCACTTTCAGTTTTCGCCAAATATATCGAAAACGGAAATGAAATATAATTAAATAAAACGAGCTGTTCTGAAAGTCTATGAATATCTATATCAATTTGTTTTCAATTCTCCCGGTAGCATAATTAGACATTCTGCAATTCAAGGTCCAAATTGTCAGCGTACGTTTCTCGTGCGTATGCAACAGTGCGCGTGTTCACAACTGTGCATAGATGTGCTCTTGGTAGTAACGTGGTCGCGGAGTGTATAGCTGGGCCAGACGAGGCTCAGAGAGCAGAGGATAAGCAAGACAGACTAGGGGATGGAGAGATAGGAGTGGACAGGGAGGGAGGAAGGGGAGAGAGAGGAGTGATGGAAGGGGGAGGAGGGAGTGGAGAGGGAGGAGGGGGTGAGGAGGGAGGAGGGGGTGGGGAGGGAGGAGGGGGTGGAGAGGGAAGAGGGAGGAGGAGGGTTGGAGGAGGAGAGTGGGAGGACGGATGAACGGGAAGGAGGGTGCGGAGAGGGAGGGGGAGGGAAGATGGATGGGGAGGAGAGGTGGAGGCAGAGAAAAGGTGGAAGAGAAGTGTGTGTGTGGGGGGGGGACACGAGAGGGAGGAAGGTCGAAGGGCGAGGAGGGGTGAAGTGGAGAGAATTGAGAGGGAGAGCGGATAAAGACGGAGGATGGTGTGGGGGGGCAGGGTCGGTGGGAGAGGGTTTTGAAGGGGAAGAGGAGGAGGGGGGTGGACGGGTTTTCAGAGGGAGGGTGGATGAAGGGAAGGAGGGTTGGAGAGGGAAGAGGGGGGAGGGAGAATGGAGGGGGAGAAGGGAGAGAAGTGGGAGGGAGGGTACGTGTGGAAGCATCGGGGTAGGGAAGGCGCTATCTCTGGCCTAGACCTCTCTCTGACCTTCAGCCTCCAGCTGTGGCTCTCTGCCAATGATGTGGCTATTAGACACACTCAAAGGTCGCGCATTCCCTTGGAGATTAACACCCGCAGGCAACTGCAAGTGCAATAGCTGGCAAGGCGGCTCTCTGCATTTCGCCTACGATGAACAAAATAATGTCCCCCCCCCACCTCAAAAAAATGTAAGTTGGGGGAATCATCATCACGGTACACGTTATTCAATTTTCCCATGCAAATCGATATATCTATATGTGCGTATATTAAGGGCTTTTGGCAACAATGGATGCAACCGTGGATATTCCCTGAGATTCCGAGGAAAAGGGTCTTCCGAGGGAAAAAAAATTATATACAGTTTTTGTGTTGGATATTTGGTAGAAAAATCTCTCACAACCTGAAATTATTATCTTTTTTTTCATTTATCGTCAGGAATAAATAAAAATAGAATGAATGGTGCTACAGCAGCACACCCTGCTCGCTCGCAACATTTATCAGTTGTAATTTTTGAAAATTCAGAGAGTACATACAATTACACCTGCGTCATTCAAGGGCCTTTGTTTAATCCGTGGAAAATAAGTAAAATAACAAAATGTGGAGCATCTTTTGAGAAAATGTGTTTTTAATAAATTTTGATAACGTCATACAGAAATTTTGGGAAAGCTATTAATTTTTAAAAAGTGCTTTACATATTTTTTTTAAATAGCTATTGTTAAAACAGATTCAATGACATGTCCAATAAGAGGTTCAATAAGAGGTTCAGGTTTAAAGAGCTGTTTTCATAACAGGTCTTAAAGACAAAAATCTTTTCATTCATATTTGTAGATTTGAAATATTAACTTTTAGCAGTTTAAAAAAATAATAGTTTGCTGGAGATGAGTCTCGCCACAATCTCATCCCTGTCCTTTAATACATAGGAAAATAAAACATTTCGAGCGGTTTTTGAGTACATAATTGTTTAAATTGTCTATATTTCTCACAACATTTCGCTAAAAATTCTCATATTTTCGACAAGTTGTACATCATCTTATTTCAAAATCTGACTTTGAACAACAGATTTTATTAAAAATCTCTGTTACCTGTATTGTAGTTGTAGGAATACACTGAAATAAAATTGTACTTCTCAAATTTTTCGAGAAATTAGAGATTTTAATGAAATACGTACACAATTTTTTTTACCCTAAGTGAGGACATAATTTTATTAAAACCATTACAGCCACTTATTAATTTTTGAATGAAATTGAAATTTGAAAATGTTGTGATGTTTTATTTAAAGTACCCCCAAGAATCAAAAAATCAATTTCAAACTTAATTGAAATCCGTTAAATTGATCGAGTAATGTCAATTTTGGAAAATATCTGCAAAATCGTTTTCGCGTTAGTTTCGGCAACAGTCTATCAATTTTTCGGTGGCACTTCAAGGTGATGAGCTTGAACTGTAGGGTGAAATTTTCATCTAATCGAGAGCTCCTAAACGAAAAGTTATGTTGTAAGGAAGCTTCCCATCAGATGACAGTGTCCCTCCCTGCGTCCATCTCATGGTCTGACCTTGAATTGCCACTGCGTTTAAGTCAGAGAAGAGCACCAATTTTTACAGTCCTTTGATACATTCGAAGGGAAAATTTAATAAATATATTTGCAGCATCGCAGAATTTCTTTGCCGGTAATTGTATACATTTCAAATGTAAATCAGCAATTAAAAACACTTTGTAATATACACAATGAGAACACATGTGTCACATGAGAAGGCATGTGTTTAACAAAAAACCTCCGTAACTAGGCTGGTGGTTCTAGGATACCCGGAAACGTTGAAATCTACTAGAACCCGCCACTGCACAAACCCAACAAGATGGTGGCTCATCAGATTGCAAACGATTTGAAAGAAATACACAAGTCGCTTAGAAATTATTTTAAAAAATATTTAAATTATTTTAAAAAAATGTTAGTGTGGGTCTCACAGACGGGGTCTGCCCCCCCCCCAAGAACAGTTAAAGGTTAAAAAATATTTGATCATAAAATGGGAAAAAAGTGGATAAACTGAAGCAAAATTAAATTGCGGTGGTATATCATTGTTCCTAATGTTCTGTATTCGTTGCCCTGAGAAAACCAAACGACCCTCCCATATTAATATAAACATAATATTACGTTGTTGCAGTTTATTTGCACATCTAGAGAGCAAGATTGGGGAGATAAACGGGCTGCTATTGCAGCGGATATTAATAAACAGTACTTGGGGAGGAGAAAAGGATACAGTTTGCATACCATAGTTTGCCTAGTTGCAAGTAGTTGACTGTTGAACTTGATTACGTAGTTTTGTGAACTAAACGTCGTGACGCCAGACAGATTAATGTATAACTGAGTTGCAAGCACCGAAACGAAGAGGGAAAAAAGTAGCTCATAGTCTTCCTAATGCCGTTCAATGTTTTCTGAGGTCGAGTAACATCAAAACTCGTTGAATATCTCTCTATATATGTTCAATGCAGCCTAATAGTGAATAAAGAAATCAGTCACAGCAGTGTGGCTCAAATGTGAGTTGAAATTAGTGATGGCGCACGGCGCAATTTTAGCAGACTGTAGTGAAATAGTTAAATTATGCAAATCATAGATCTGAAAGTTGAGATTTCAAGATTTCATCTTCTCTATTTTAAAATAATTTTGATAAACATTTATGGGGCTATAGTTATTTGAAAAGTGTCCGTTTTTATGATTTTAACGTAAAATTGGCCATATTCTGGCAAATGTGACACTGTTTCTGTCAAATAAGTGATGTTTGATTATCATAAAATTGTTGTGGAGTAACATGGACACCACCTCAGCCAAAAATTCCTTGATAAAAATAACATAGAGTAGCGAATAAAGATAAAAAGAAATAGGTATTTATGGGGTTTGTGGCACCCCTAACCTTTTTTTAAAAACGGTTTTATTGGTGCCGATCTTGTTGTAGTATCGATAACTAACTTTTATTCACTGAGCTATTGACTTATATTCTTTCGATAGAGCCTAATAGACATTTGAAATATTGTTAGTAGACTTAGAAAGGCAAGGCCTTTGCCTCTCAGTTCACCAACCTTTGCAACTCGTGCGACGTCGCAAGTCGATTTCACCCGGGCCACCGCAGTTGACGGAGCAGGTGGTGATGTGGTGATTTCTCTAAAAGCCGCGTCCGAGTGTCCAATAGCGTCGCTCCTGCTGAGAGGCGTCGGGCGTCGCGGCGCCGAGTGAAGTAGTGTTGCCAAGCGCCGCGACGCATCTTAAACTCCCACACGGGTGACGTCACGTCGCTCTGTGCTGGCAGCGTCGGGCACTTAGATAACGACCCCGCTTCATCCCAAGTAACACGGTAACAACTTCCGGTGTAGATTTTCGGGCAGAAATACCTATTACAGCACGCATGCACTTGTATTATTGGTAACGGCCACAGTTTATATTGCATTATCTGACTATTTTTCTAACTGCTTAAATCAAAGCGTATTAGCTGTGCTGAGTTCTTTTAACTTATCTTGATCCAAATGCATTTGTTCCTACATAAACAATGCATTTCTTCTTTAACTTAAAAACTTTCAACTATGTACACTTTAAAAAACAGTTTCCTAAAAATAATGTAAATTGACATTGTCCCCTACATTGGTCAGAAATCTCAATTAACCCCATTGTTCAGTTTTGCTTTCTCTTTCAAGACAATGAATTTATATATATATAAACTTGGCGCAACAGCCCGTGAATGGGCTCAGGCCTACCGGCGATGTCCCTGCCTTGCGGCCATGGGTTGAGGAGGTACTTGTGGTCTGAGATCGCAATGGCACTACTGCTTTAGCGATCTTAACTACCCGGATCGGCAGTCAACAAGTTCACTAATTTATAAAATTCATATGCATTTGAAATGTTAACGAGATGTGAAAAATTTCTAAAAATTCAATGTGCAAATTCGGAATTTCAAAAGGTTAATTCGAAATTGTGTTTATTGTAAGAACCGTTTTCTTTTATATGTGTAGACGCAATTAAAGAAACAATTACAAAAAATAATATTGCGTTTAAACAATTGAAATTCTAAATTCAATTATGCCACTTCCATCGCTTTTTATCTCCCTCTGTATTTTCCTGCCTCTTGTTCTATCTTGCTCCAACATTTTCCATTTTGCTCTCGCTTCATAACTCTCAGTGTTACTTGTTCTTTAATTCATCCTTACTTTATCTCTCTCTCTCTCTCTCGCCCCCTCTCTCCACCTCCCCATCTCACCCCCTCCCCTCTCCCCCTCCCCCTTTCTCCCCCTCCCCCTCCCTTTCTCCCCCCCTCCCCCTCTTTCCCACCCCCTCCCCCTCTTTCCCACCCCCTCCCCCTCTCTCCTCTCTCCCCCTCTCCCTCTCTCTCGGTTCATCATGAACGTTCAAAAATACATTAAATATATATGCTTGGGTTTCATATATTTGGATCGTTAGAAGAGTTCTTGGGTATAGTAAAAGGTGCCCCTCCTGGATACAAAGCACTACAATTCATTTCTCTGCGCAACATGTTTGATACAAACTTTTATTTTTAAGGTAAGTATATAATTACAACTTCATTTCCCGAAATAATCTCGATTTTGATTATTTTTCTTCCTGATCACTTTGGACTAAAGAATGTTCAATTTATGGATATACACAGATTCTGATTATCACAGATTTTGCTTATGATGGTACACTTTCTATTTTTTTTAAAATATCAACCACGGAAATACATCGAACACAGTACATCGATGTTTAAAAATATCGGCTTTACAAATCATTAAATTCATAGATGATTTTATACAAAAATCGATGATTTGAAAACTACGCCATCGATGCCAAATGTCTATTACAGACCCTTCACAGCCAGAAGTCAGGAAGAATGGTATATGGGGTTGTAAGGGAGCAGCAATTATAGTGGCGATGACACTTGAAGCTTGTAAAAGATCCCTAATGTACTTCAAAATAGAATCGTCAACATTTCTCTTATCATGTCCCATGTTAAGCATATAGGAGCTGCTGTGTGACCTCTTATCTTCTGGGGTATGTGGATCAAGGTCTCATCATTGCTTGGATGCACAGAGCCGCTAATATTATACAAGACTGCAATTTCTGAGAATAGATACTGCGATTTCTGCGTAGTAATTGCCTTAATAAATTATCACGCTGATTCTTAAAAATAAACATTATCTTGATACGAGGAAAATGTTCATTGTTTCAACGTGAATGTTTATATATTATTTCAAATTTCTTGTTGAATGTGTCAAGGTACATCATAAACATTTAAAATGTATTTGCGATTCAACTATTTTTTTGCACAATCAAACAGACCTAAATTAGAGACTTAAAGATAAATAATATGCATTTCGTATAGAAAAATGTGAAAAAGAAATTTAGGTATTAATAGCTATTGTTAAAATATAAAAATCGTGTGCACGTTTAAATAACTTGACAGGTGAATGAACAAAATTCAATTCAATAGAGGGTTGTTGCACATCTACTCCTAAAAAGTTAAGGGAACTTGGCTATTGCCACGTGACGCCAGGAACTGCAAACATGGCGTCTGAAGCAGAGATAAACGTTAGACGGGATCCATTCAGTAAGCCAGGCGTAAGCCAAACGTGTACAGAATCCGTTTCCCGTTTTGAGTTCTTAGTGTATTAGAGAAGGAAGAAGGATGGCAGAGAAAAAGGTGGCTATTGTTTGTGCAAAAGATAATGTATGCTATTGAAGGACGTATTGGCTTCTAACCCTTACGAGGATGAAAGGTAGCGAGGGAATGTTAAAACTACCTTGGCTTCTCAAACGGGAAAGGCCTTTAAACTAAGAAGCAAATCGACGTTTCATATTTTACAAACATTTTAATTCCAGATCAATTTGGTTCTAAACTTTGGTGGAGAATTGAACTTTTCTACAACGTCCATGGCAATATTCACAAGTGCACATGTTTCTCTTAATTCTTCCATTGCAGGGAGCAGCAATGGCCACTACGTGCACAGGAAATAAATCTTTGTAATTACCTGACCATACCCAGAGTAAAAAAAAGTGAATAACGATGGCAATTTCTTATCACGGTTATTTTCCCCAAAAAATTTATTTCGATGTAAATCGACATAAATGTTCGGACCACGAAGTCGAAACCACGGTATGCGAAATGAAAAACAACAACATACTAACGAAATCGGAAAGGTGCCAAATTTTTATGTATTTTATTACTATTTCTATCAGATACCCACTACTGGTAGATGGTAGGCGTTGTACAAGAACCCATTTGATTATTGATTAATGATTCCGAGCGTGTCAATTGTTAAGGTCGTAAGTTCCGTAAGTATAGTGCAGATCTCACGGGAAGGCATCACCCGCTGCGAGAAAAAAGACATCGAATCCCAGTAAGTAGAGACAGGATTTTTATGTAATTACATGTTTTTTGGTCTTTCTCCTTACCGTTCTCGATCTGGCGACGAGTCTTGGCGAATCGTCGCCGTTCTTACACAATATTCAATTTTTTCGTTACACATTTTTAAATATTTAGTACTATATTTCATATTTTACATTTTTTGCTACTATCACAATATATTTTTAATTTTATCAATGTTCTTCTATGTTTATAGATACGTTTTTTTATGAAAAGACGTTATTTCAAAAAAAACAAAATTTTTTCTGCATTATTACTGAGTGCTGTGGAAACGAGATGTTCTTACGAAATTCCGGCGAGGCCTACTGTAGTTATCTCAGTGACGGAACGTGCGCGTCAACGATTTTTATCAATTTCACTTTTCGATGTGAAAAGTTTTACTAACGACTGGTTTCGTCATCTTTAACCTTAATTTCCGAAAAACTTTGGCGATCGCGAAAGCGTGTAACTTGGATGCACACCGCAGTTATTGTTGGTCGCAGATGTAGCCAGTTTGAATGAGGGCTTGTATTGCGTATAGTCCAGGGCTTGCCAACTCAATGCTCTGTGACGTCACAAAATCTGCTCTCCTACTCGGAAACCGAGCCGCGGAGCAAGTCGAGTGCCGGACGTGGTGGGAAATGGGGAAGACCATAACCCGGGCCGACTACCCTCTCCGACTTAACACCAATCGCCGGCCCTGCAGTGTAGTGATTCCCTTGGAGAACGCTACAAGGGGACATGTGTGAATGTGGTAGTAAAATTAAAAGTGCAATGTGAATGTAGAAAGCAATGATATGCGTTATGATAGTAGAACTTAATGTTATTGGTAGTAATTATAATGACTTGGTGAAGGCTTCATAAAAGACCAGAACGTTGATTACGAGAAAGCATCCTACCGAATACGAAACTAAATCAAGGGAAAATAGGTCATTGAGTACTTTTGCAGGCAAATTAATAACTGCAAATTATTTTCTTCGTGATATGATCAAAACAGAAAATTGCGGTAAAAAATTTTAAAGTAACTTTACTATAAGAGCATTCCGTATTGATGTATTGAACGTCTCTGTAACTTCTATGACAGTGATGAAAAATTATATAAATTCATATGCATCAGGAGAGCATCTCAAAGATATTAAAACCAGATAATCTATTACATGTTGTAGGACAATTAGTTTAATACTTCTAACAGACAACTCATTTATTCAACCGATGGTGACCATTTTGAGTTTCAATGCAACAAGCGAGCTATTAAAAGTTCTCCCTGCAGTAGCATATTACAGAGATCGTTGGCAAAATGATTGGAACACTCTTGCGTGACAGTTTGAACCCAAACTGTCCTTGTTGACACGAGATTATTGATTTCCGGCGGCTATCGACTACTTCCCTTAGGTTTAGTGTCTTCCCTTAGAGCAAAGGACTGACGGCATCTCAAATCCAGAGGTAGGTTTTAGGTAGATTGTTGTGTAATTAATTTTTACTTTCTTGCGCTTGAGAAAGAACTTCTTAAGAAGTGAAATTAATGTAATTCTTGTCGAAAAAACGATGAATTGTCGGCGGGACAATTTTTATTGCAGGGCCCTGCTGACGAAAAGGTGGACGAATATAGTTGCTAAATTTAGAGGAAAAAAACCTCTAACACGTGGTGTAGCATAATCCCTGTTTTGTGGATCCTTGATACCGAGAAATCGATTGACGGCAAAACGTCTGACTGTGAACAACGCTAGTGGTTTTCTCCAAAATTTATATTTCCTGATTGATATAGCTGATGTCGCGTTCTCTTGAATTTGAAACGGATACTTCAATTTTGGGGCTACTTTACATGAAGCCCCTCAGGCATTTTTTAAAATTTTCGAAAAAATGGCGCAGTTGATTTTGATTAAATTTTATTATTAGTTAATGTAAGGACGTTTAAAAAATGGTGCTTTGTAATGTTGTCAATGTTTTGTTTCATAACAAAATTAGTTTTAACTATCGTAAAATTTCGCTCTGTAGAATACTGATATGAATTGGAAGTATACTAAAATAGTGTTCTTTTTTGTTTTGCAAAACCGCAGCCCAGTAAAGTGGTATCTTCAACCTCGCTTGTTGCCGGACAGTCTGCCATTAGTGCGAACAGTGAAATACAAAATGTTCTCAAGTGCTTCTTCACAGTTGCCTGTTTCCCTACTTCGTCGGTAAGTCTTATAACCATTACATCATCTTGAAGGGGACATTACATGCTATCGATGTAGGTCATGCCATTTATTTGACTTGCCTTATAAAAAATGTTAATGGTATTTGGATTATATTTACACTGATGCTTAACCCGAATCCCCAAAAGTTCCTAACCGTAGGTTCCTAAGGTAATAACGCGCTCAATGCTGACAAATCTTTTCACACTTAGGGTCACAGGCAGAGGTCAGGGTGAGGTGAGGAGAACCTTCCAAAGCGATGTAAGTGATTCATTGATGTTTCCAGGTACGTCAACTACGGTCAGCCCCGTTTGTGTAGTGAATATTGTATCTCGGGAGGTAGCGATGTGTTTTCCCCCACTAGAAAGTGAGATCCGGCACCGACCTACACTAACTCGGCTTGCGGGTGGTATCTCCCTCCAGGTATCTCCAGCGAGGGATCGCACTATCGGGACAAGCTGTAAGCCCCGAACCGATCTTCGTAATGTGTGATGTAGTGCACGGAAGTGTATGTTAAAGGGAAGAGACTAGAACAAAGAAGAGGAAGGAAAGATCGCGTGCGCGGTACGTGATCCGTTTTTTAGGACAATTCTCAGGCACACGTTTGGTAATGATCGGAGAAACCAAGGACAACTACCGTTCAGAGTAGCCAATCTCGTCCAGATAGCGACTGAATTCGTTCGAGCTATTTAGTTACTGTCGAAAATTTATCACCGACGGGACTCAAGCTCGAGGACCTCTCGGAAAGAGTCGTTGCAGAAGCCGGCAAATGGCTTTGCAAATTGAAAAGATTGTAGTAGAAAGAAATACTAATTTATGCAATTAGTTTATGATGTTCAGCCTTGTTATGTGAGTGTATATTTAAAAAAGCGAGCTACGTTGGGAGTGAGCTGGTGCCCCGCAGGTGGTAGATACCTAGCTGGGGAAATTCCTGCTAGCCCACGTGTCGGTCGGCGCCAGATCTCAAAACTGTCGGGGAAGAGCATAACGACTTCTCTAGGAAAACATACACTACACTTACGCGACGTATCACCGTAGTAGTTGAAAGGCACATTAACACGGGTGAAAAGTGAAAGAGGTTGACCTGGTATAAATGTTTACCTATTTTATTCCATCTCTCCACATAGCCCCCTTCGCCTCAATGAAGATTTATGCTTCGTTTTCATTAATTATACAAACATGTTCCCATTAATGTCAAAATGTTGACATTAAAATGTGGAAGCTAGATCTTCTATCACGTAATGGCCGGTTCAAGAGAAAGTGGAAATTACTTGTTTCCACAAATTCATTCTCCTTCGAGGTTTAAGGAGAATATTTTTCACGCTTTGAATTAAAGAATCAAGAAACGTTTAAGAGTACAATTTCACTCAGGCGGTGAACGAAAGAAAGATAAAAAGAATGAACTATAGGAGATAAAATTGAAAACAAACGAGTCATTGTTTGTTGAAGTCGTAGGCTTCCACGGTCGAAGTCATGTCAACGATCTTGGCTGTCCGGAACCAGCCCAAAGGTGACGATCGCATAGTAGTGAAAGCAAACACTGGCCCGCGAATGACCTTGGCTGTCCGGAACCAGCCCAAAGGTGACGATCGCATGGTAGTGAAAACAAACACAGGCCCGCCAATGATCTTGGCTGTTCGGAACCAGCCCAAAGGTGACGATCGCATGGTAGTGAAAACAAACACTGGCCCGCCAATGATCTTGGCTGTCCGGAACCAGCCCAAAGGTGACGATCGCATGGTAGTGAAAACAAACACTGGCCCGCGAATGATCTTGGCTGTCCGGAACCAGCCCAAAGGTGACGATCGCATGGTAGTGAAAACAAACACTGGCCCGCGAATAATCTGTGCTGTCCGGGTGACGCCGCGTCGTCGTCTGTGTTGCCGACGATTCGACCATCTTATCGTGGTCTTCCTCGAGAGTGCAGCAGACCAGCTGACCGTTGCAGACCAGCCCTCAGGAAAACCACGATAAGAAGGTCGAAACATTGGCAACACAGCCTTCAATGCGGCGTTGCCCGGACAGCCGAGATCATTCGCGGGCCAGTGTTTGTTTTCACTATCATGCGATGGTCACCTTTGTGCTGGTTCTCACCCAACAACCATATTGTCCGGAACGGAAGCAACAAATAAAGGGGGGAAGTGCAGTTGTGAGTTGTTATCCTATCAGCAGCAGTTTGTTCTGTTTTTTCCGAGTCGGCTAGGGGTCGCAGCATAACAAACAAATCGACAGGAGCGAAAGGGACTAATAAAAAGAGGAAGTGTAGTTATGCATTGCTTTCTTACCTACACCAACAGGTCGATCTGGGTTTTTCGGGTAATGGATAAGAGTCACAGTCACACTCAGCACAACTCTTCTCTGTGTCATAACGATCACTGCTTAATATTAAGTGAGGTTAAGCGTGACTAGTAATTATTTTTTTCTAGGAGAGAGTTGTCACCTATTTTGCGTCCTCTTACCTGCGCAAATGCACCGGATATGCTAGAGGCGTTCGCCATTGCGCTAATGCTCATCTGGATGGTTCCGGCGCTGACCGTGGAAGGACGGAAGGCGCTGTTGCCAGCTCCAGAAGACGAGCCTGTGAGCGTCACGAATCATGACGAGCAGGTAGGGGCTGCTACTGATGGTAAGTCCCGGAATCTATATTACAGATTTCCAATGCGCGCAGAAATTGAACAAAAATTAATCAGCCTCCGGTCATGTGAGAAGTGTCCACGGTCTCGTTAGATACCCAGTTACAAAGAAAGAAAGTATCTTGATCTATGTGATTCCTATGCCACAACACATTTTTTCTACAATATAATAAGAAAAGATTTCGACGTCTTAATTTGGAACATAGTTTCAATCGATGAATAAATGCCGTTCCTACCTAGTTATTGTGCTTAGTCGATGAAAATCTAATTTTGGGTGTGTATATATATATATATATATATATATATATATATATTGTAACACTTACCGGTCGTCTCGTTAGAGAACGCCCAGTCAGCGGCGCCGGTTGTAGCTCAGTCGGTGATGGAAGGAATTGTTGACAAGACACAAAGGCAGTACGAGACAAACACTTTGATCACTGGTAAAAAATCACTTTTATTCCTGGGCAAAATAATTTAAAATGCCCCAGGGAAGTTACACTTGTAAATTGAAAAATTAGAAAAAAAAGGAATGAAGAGATTAGTTAGAAAGAAAAGAAAATTAGATGTTAGACATCACAGTAAAGCTTAAAAAACTAGAAAGAATTATCCTTAACATTACAATGGTAATAATAATAAAAAAAATTACAAATCAGTGTGCCATAGCGCGGCACTGCGTTTACATAAGTCTGACAGGGGTGAATGCCCTGGGTTATATACTGCCTTGGGAACGGTTCTTTTATGCGGCCGGGGCGGACCCGGCGGAGACCAAGAGGGGGCGGTCGCGGCCTTGGCAGGAACACAGCGGTGGCGTTACCACCCCTCTCCAACAGCTGAGCGGCCCTCTCGTGACGTCACCAGTGGAGCGACGGCGTCTGCGGCGCTCGACGGAGTCTGACCGCGCTGTCTGGCAGATTCTTGTAGATTCTTGAAGATCGTCGGGATTTTCTCCCGACCTCAGGCACGGAGTAAATAACTATGTGTCCTTCTCAAATACAATTTTGAAAAGTATTGAAATCCTTCAGATACGTTCGCCTCACTTCAACGAATAACACCCCCAGAGAATTTTCTCTCCCAATTGTTATCTGCACCAAAGCTCAGGCTCGCACTAAAGTTTTCTAAGTCTTGCGGAGACACACTGGTCTCCCCCCGATGAAACAATTACTCCCCAGGAGAAGTTTCTCTCCCGACTGCCCTGCGTCTAAAATGATCTGGCCCCGTCTGATGCTCTGGCCCTTCTGAATTTTGTAAGTTGAAATTGTATTAGGTCAACTTTTACCCCCACCCGTTTCTCTTGTATGCTTCAGCTCCTTAGAAAAGTCACGTTGCTATTGGCCAAAGGTACTGGCGCAGCGCATTAATTTCAACCAATTGCGGCGAGAGAAGGATGGAACTTTCCACTCTTTGTGCCACTGTGAGCGTCCAGAATTTTCTGCAGCTGGTCATGCGAACACGTGCGTCTTGCAGTGAATCTGTCGACGACTGACCCTTGTAACGACTTTCTTAATGTGCCGGGGGCGGAAATGGCTGTCCGATAAGCGGGGTTGCGCGCGCAACGCTGTCTGTTCATTTCCCAACAGAACTCAGGGTGGCCGAGTCTGTTTGTTTAAATTTTTAGTCCGCTGAATTTCGTTTCAAAATGTATGACGAAATCTGTATCGCTACATTAGCCTTCCCCTCCGAATAAAAAAAATTGGAGTTCGAGAAATTAAATTTCGAAAAATGAGAATTTTTTTTGTTTAAGTAAAAATTAAAAAAAATAGCGATACCAGAAATGAATGCTTTTACTCGGAATCCTAGCAAAATTTTATTCACCATTGGGAACTAAGGATAAAATACTATTTCTAATTAAACCTAACAAAACTTATAAAGAAAAAATAAGAAATATTCGGTGAGCTCGGGGTGGATGACGGAATTGTGTGCAGAGTTCGACGGTTTCTAGTAGTCAGGAATTCACTCTTTGAAAGGCCGCAAATTATAAAAATTGAATTTTCCGGCTGGCAAGCCGTTCACATCTTTAAGAAGGCATACATTTGGATGCGGGATGGCTTCGATCGTAAATGGACCACTGAAAAGAGGGAAGAATTTATGAAACAGGCCCGCGAGCTGGTCGCTTACTCGGGGGGTCCTGACGAGCACCTTGTCTCCTACTTTGAACTGGTACGGATTTTTAATCGCGGCTTCCCTCCTTCTGGCGTTCTTGGTGAGATTATCCAGAATGATCCTACACCGGTTTTCATAATTGGGAACTTGCTGTCCTGATAATCGAGCTAGCAAGGGAAAAGCATGTTCCGGTTTCCTTCCAAAATGCGCCTCGTAAGGTGACATGCCGATAGAATCATGTTCGACAGTATTGATCCACTCATTTATATTTTTGATTAGTAGGGGCCATTCTTTATGGTTCTGTGTCACGTAGACACGGAACAAACGGGAAATTTCCCTCATAATCCGCTCACTTGGATTGGATTGTGGGTGCCTAATAGAAGAGAAAATGGCAGAGACCCCTTCATTCTCCAGTGTCTGTTTCCAGAGTGCCCCAGTGAATTGAGAGGCTTGGTCACTGAGAACTTTCTTATACTTCCCGGCAGTTCGAAAAAATTCCCTGGTAAGGCGATTTAAACAATTTTGCGCAGTGGGCCTAGTGATCGGATAAATTTGTGTGAATTTAGAAAAGGAATCACTTATGACCAAAACGTGCTTGTAGCCATACCTCGCCGTAGGTAACGGTCCGTATAAGTCAAGGCAGGCGAGTTCATTTGGGGCTGAAGGAATTATGTGATGCATGGGTCCTTCGTAATGCCTGTTGGGGAATTTTGTTAGCTGACATGTCACACACTTAGAAACTGTAGCTCTGACATGCCTAGCCATTCCTTTCCGATACGCAAATGTCCTCAAAATTTTGAGAATTTTGTTCCCGCCAAAATGCCCATGCTTTTGGTGCACATGAATGATCAGTTTGTCTGTGATATCGTTCGGGATCCAGATCCGATATTCACAGGGTTGTTCTTTTGTCCGAAACATCACGAGGTTACTCGAGAGTTTCACTAACCCGGGATTCTGATTCAATTTTCCGAAGAGTGGATCAGACTGATCTAAAGAATTTTGAATAAATAATTTAGCTTTGCCAATGATGGCATCCTGCTCCTGTAATTTCTGGAGGTTTCCGGGCCGCATTTCCGGAATAGGGGTCACATTTAGGTTAATCACATTCATGTGATACACTGTATCATTTTGAATCATGTGATTAGAAGTGTAGGGCAGCCTGCTAAGAAAGTCTGCGATAGGGTTATTGATTCCTGGAATATGCCTGATGTCAAAGTTAAACTGCTGCAGCCAAAGCACCCACCGTAGTAACCTGGCGTTAGTGCAGTGGCAGCGTTTCAAGAAAATCAGGGCTTTGTGGTCCGTTACAATGTAAAATTTTCTTCCAGCCAAATATCCCAGCATCTTCTGGAGAGCCCAAATTATGGAAAGTGCCTCCTTTTCAGTAACAGAGAATTTAAGTTCATTTGACCTGAGCACACGACTGGCGACCGCGACAATTTTGTATTCGGTGTCAAATTCACCGATTTGCGTGAGTACACACCCGATCCCAACATTAGAACTATCAGTTTGGAGGTAGAAAGGTTTCGAAAAATCCGGGTGGTTCACCATAATCGCATTACGAAATGCCGCTTTAATTTTGTTAAACGCCTGTTCGTATTCGTCAGTCCAGTGCCACTTAGTCCCTTTCCTTAATAAATTTATTAACGGTGCGATGAGAATCGCATAACCTGGAATAAATGTCGACTGATACACGCACATGCCTAAAAATCCCTTCAATTGTTTTGTATTTCGTGGTCGTGATATTTGATCAATAGCCTTAACCTTTTCTGGATCAATTTTCACGCCATCCGTGTTGACACGGTATCCTAAAAAGGAAATTTCCGAAGTACAAAACTGCGATTTGTTCAAATTTAATTTCATATCATTTTCGGACAGGCATTCCAGTAATTGTTCCAGGTGACGAAGGTGTTCCTGGAAGTTTTGTGAGGAAATCACGATGTCGTCGATGTACAGCGTGACGAACTGCTTAATTTTGTCTCCTAATTTTTCGTCGAGGCAACGGATAAATGCCGCACCACTATTCCTCAGACCAAAAGGCATTCTTTTCCAAATGTAAGTCAGGCCGTTATACAGAAATCCCGTGAATTTTCTGTCATCTGGGTGAATCGCGATCTGCCAGTAGGAACTAGAAAAATCTAAGGCCGAAAAAATCTTAGTCTTGTTAAATTTCCACAAAATTTCGTCGAGGTTTTGAGGTGCCTCGTTTTCTGGGATCGTGACTTCATTAATTCGTCGTGCGTCTAAACAAATCCTCACTTTGCCGTCCTTTTTCTTAACTACCACAATCGGGTTTAAATAAGCCGTCACAGCTCTTTCGATAATGCCCTCCTCAATCATATTCTTGATTGTTTCATCGACTTCCCCCCTCATAGACTGCGGAATGGGATAATTCTTTACTTTAAAAGGTGAGTCGTCGGTGACACGAATCCGAAAGTTAAAGTCTTTAATAGGATGCGTAGGACGATCAAAAACATTTCTAAATTTAAACAGCACTTCATTCAGTTGATGGCGCTCGTAGTCGGTTAATAATTCATTTCTTAGTGAGTAACCATTAATAATCTCACGCACATCATCTCCCAATTCCCAGGACCCGCATGAAATGCCAATGTCTATCCTGTCCTCGTCATCCCTAATATTAATTTCCCTGCCCTCACCGAAACTCACAATATTTCTAGAAAAATCCACTATCCCGTTATTTTCCCTTAAAAAATCTACCCCAAGAATTACATCGTAGCTTAAATCTTCAATAATTAAGCACGGCACATCGAATGAAACTCCCTCAAAGTTGATTGATATTAGGGCTTGCATAGAAATGGGCTTACTTTTCTTTTTTCCAATCCCTACAACGTAACATCTACCCGTCGGCAAAGTCGGTACTGGAATCTGTCCACTAAGCAATTTTGAAAACAATTTCTTAGAAATCGCGCTAACCTCGCTACCGGTATCAATTAAAGCGTACACATTGAAATTTCCTATAAGGAACTCGACTACTGGACATTTTCGTGCACGTTCTATGACGGGCGCGTTCGCGTCGTCGTTCAGGTCATAAAATGCATAATTGATGGATACTACATTAATGAATGGTACCTCTGACACAATTCGTTCGGAACCCCGATACCCTGAAGGTCCGAACGGTTTTAGTTTAACGGCCCCGACCTGGCGGAGTCGCGTTGGCCGTTTCCGTCATTTGCGCTCCCGTTCCGATTCTCATTTACACGCGGGGGCGGGCGCCGTTAGCATCATTCCCACGATTTCGGTCATCCCGACGCCATGGTTGCCGGTTCTGGCCATTTCCTTGATTTCGATCATAATTTTCCTCGTAATGAATTATCCGTGTCCTGTCAAATTGAGCGAGCAGCTCTTGGAAGCGGTCAAGATCTTCACATCCTACACTGCTAATCAAATTTTGCACATAAGTGGGAAAGTGTGCAGTTAGGAGAGAGATAATTTTCTTTTCATTAATAGAAGGGTCACATAATTTGACAGCGGAAATTTTTTCCATGGCGTAATCGAGGTAAGACTGATTAGATCTTTTATCCCACCTTGTTTCTAAAATTTTCCTCTCTGCCTCGTATCGCCGCTGTTCGTTCCAAAAACGCGCAAGAAATTTTGTACGAAATTCCTCGTACGTTTGCGGAAATGGGGAAAGTGCAGTAAGCCAATGTGCTGCACTTCCGCGCAATAGTTCCTGCATAAATTTGGGTTTCAAATCAGGTGGTACCGCCTTCGTTAAGTCCATGTAATTTTCTGCTCGGTCAAGGAAAACCTTTGTATTTTCGTCCGGTTTACCCCAGAAGCACAGATTCTGCGGAGGAGCCCACGAGAATCTAAGACTAGACCCGCCTAGTGAGTTTACCGTCGGATTATTCCCCTTCTCCTTCTCTATTCCCTCTTTCACTAATCGTTTTACATTTTGGTCAATTTCCCTCTTCAGTTTTTCTTCCCTCTCCCTGATATTTTCCCCGTCAAAAGCGCCTAATTTTTCAACTTTATCATGAATTTGGCTGACTTCCGTGTCAAGTTTAGATTCGATTCTAGTAACTTTACCATTTATTTCTGTTCTAACCTCGACAATCTTTGCCGTAACCGCTTCGCAGCATGCTTCTACCTTGCTATCACATGCCTGGAGCTTCTGGCTAATTTCTGCCTGAATATTCCCTGGACGCGATTTTACTTCGGCCCTCGAACCTTCTAGTTCTTTACCCAGATTTAATACACTATTTTCAATCTCCCCGCATCTACCCTCGAGCTGGTTCTGCAACGTTCCAATCTCGCAATTAAATTTTGCCTCCAATCTTTCGAATTTTGCAGCGTGGTCAGCTAAGCAGCTGTCCAGCCGGTCAAATCTTTGCGAATATTTCTCGTTAATTTCCGAAGTTTGTTCCGACAGTTTTTTGTAATTTCCTGAAAATTTTTTGTTACTTTCTAAAATTTCTGATTGTCTTTTGTTAATCTCTGAAAAATATTTTATGAGGGTTCGCAGGAAATCCTTGAAGGTGGTTTCAATCGATGATTGTTCCCCTGAACTACCATTTCCTGCCACGTTGACACCTGATTTGTCCAGCATTTTGGATGTTTCGCGTGAATCGCGCACTCGGTAGTCACAACACACGAGGCACAACACAATAACACTCACAAACAAAATACAATAATAAAGCAACTTATCACCAGTTCACAAATTGTTTCTCTCGTAACAATGTCCTTCCATCCATTTATAACAAAAATTTAGTTAAATTTAACTTTAAAATTGGGCGTGGAAAACCTCAAATATTAGGCCGTCGAGCCCCACGGTGGGAAAGCCAATTGTAACACTTACCGGTCGTCTCGTTAGAGAACGCCCAGTCAGCGGCGCCGGTTGTAGCTCAGTCGGTGATGGAAGGAATTGTTGACAAGACACAAAGGCAGTACGAGACAAACACTTTGATCACTGGTAAAAAATCACTTTTATTCCTGGGCAAAATAATTTAAAATGCCCCAGGGAAGTTACACTTGTAAATTGAAAAATTAGAAAAAAAAAGGAATGAAGAGATTAGTTAGAAAGAAAAGAAAATTAGATGTTAGACATCACAGTAAAGCTTAAAAAACTAGAAAGAATTATCCTTAACATTACAATGGTAATAATAATAAAAAAAATTACAAATCAGTGTGCCATAGCGCGGCACTGCGTTTACATAAGTCTGACAGGGGTGAATGCCCTGGATTATATACTGCCTTGGGAACGGTTCTTTTATGCGGCCGGGGCGGACCCGGCGGAGACCAAGAGGGGGCGGTCGCGGCCTTGGCAGGAACACAGCGGTGGCGTTACCACCCCTCTCCAACAGCTGAGCGGCCCTCTCGTGACGTCACCAGTGGAGCGACGGCGTCTGCGGCGCTCGACGGAGTCTGACCGCGCTGTCTGGCAGATTCTTGTAGATTCTTGAAGATCGTCGGGATTTTCTCCCGACCTCAGGCACGGAGTAAATAACTATGTGTCCTTCTCAAATACAATTTTGAAAAGTATTGAAATCCTTCAGATACGTTCGCCTTACTTCAACGAATAACACCCCCCAGAGAATTTTCTCTCCCAATTGTTATCTGCACCAAAGCTCAGGCTCGCACTGAAGTTTTCTAAGTCTTGCGGAGACACACTGGTCTCCCCCCGATGAAACAATTACTCCCCAGGAGAAGTTTCTCTCCCGACTGCCCTGCGTCTAAAATGATCTGGCCCTTCTGAATTTTGTAAGTTGAAATTGTATTAGGTCAACTTTTACCCCCACCCGTTTCTCTTGTATGCTTCAGCTCCTTAGAGAAGTCACGTTGCTATTGGCCAAATGTACTGGCGCAGCGCATTAATTTCAACCAATTGCGGCGAGAGAAGCATGGAACTTTCCACTCTTTGTGCCACTGTGAGCGTCCAGAATTTTCTGCAGCTGGTCATGCGAACACGTGCGTCTTGCAGTGAATCTGTCGACGAGTGACCCTTGTAACGACTTTCTTAATGTGCCGGGGGCGGAAATGGCTGTCCGATAAGCGGGGTTGCGCGCACAACGCTGTCTGTTCATTTCCCAACAGAACTCAGGGTGGCCGAGTCTGTTTGTTTAAATTTTTAGTCCGCTGAATTTCGTTTCAAAATGTATGACGAAATCTGTATCGCTACAATATATATATATATATATATATATATATATATATATATTGTGCCGAAACGGGATTATACACCCCCGTCACAGCACAGTTTCGTCGGCGTTTACGCTCGCAGACGGCGAGAAGAGCAGTCGGAATACCTGTGTAGCAAAACGCGCAGCCTGGTATCCGTTGCTTGAACTAGCAGCCACGAACTTTGGAGTCACGTTTTTCCTGAAAGGAGTGAAGTAGGAGAAATTACCCCCCCTTCTCAGTAGCTGCTCAGAATTTCCCCAGCGCAGCGCTAATAAATAGGCCGACGCGCTGATGGAAAGCTCTCTTTTGTTGCCGACATCTCGCCTGGAAGCAACATCTCTTCTGCTAGTACGCGTCAGGTCTGCAGCTCTTCACGTAAGGCACCGCTTGGCAAGTGTGAAGATTTTGTTAGAGAATTAGATTAGCTAGAAATTGCCGCAACGACTCTGTAGAATAGGAGTGTACGGCGTTACAAAACGTCTAGCTAGTCATCCGCGCAATAGTCAGGAGTTAGAGAAATATTCTGCTATTAAATAACGCGGAAAGTAAAAGTGTGCCCGTTTCTCAGAAAGCTCTGAAAGTTCTTAATTATTAGAATAAAGTTAGGAACGAGCGACGTACTTGCACTCGCAGTTAGGAAGTGCAAGGGACATTTCTGTAAATTGGGCGTAATTAGAGGCGATAGCAGCCGTGGGAGGAGAATAAATTGGTTAGTGAAGACGCAAGAGTACGCGAATCAGCCGAGAAAACGACGATTGAGCAGAAGGACGGCGAGAGCAACGCAGTACATCGAACTCGAGCATTGTGGTGCGGGGCGCAACACGCTGTTCAAGGTTGTAAGGCGGACAATATCGAGGTAACCCGTAAAGCTGAATTAGGTCAAGTTCACGACGGCAGGGAAATAGGACAGTTTCAAACGTGTTAAAATTTGAGGACACGGATATTCATAATTTGTAGCTTGGAGTGGGAGATTTAATGCATAAAGTGCTTGCCTTTAACCGTTCTAGAGTAGCAGTTATTATTCTGTCACCAGCATTTGTAATTTAAGGAGTAATTATGAGTAGTGCGCTTGCCCACAAGTCAATTATTGAATGTAAAATTTTAAAAGGCAAGAAACTGTAAATTAGAATTAGTATCACAAACAATTGTAATTAGAGTAAGTTCAATTTAGACGTGGCAAATTTTCAAAGGGAATCCCAGTACTGGTTTAAAGTAATTAATTCAGAAAGTGAGTTATAAACGAAACTAAGTGTTTCATGTGTTGAATAAGCTGTAGAAAGTTGCTTAGTTGTGTTTACTCAATCATTTGGAAGTGTAAATTCTATGTGTGATTAGGTTTAAAGCAATTAATTCAGAAAGTGAGTTATAAACGAAACTAAGTGTTTCATGTGTTGAATAAGCTGTAGAAAGTTGCTTAGTTGTGTTTATTCAATCATTTGGAAGTGTAAATTCTATGTGTGATTAGGTTTAAAGTAATTAATCCAGAAAATCAGTTCCAAACGAAATCAAATATTCACGTGCTGAATAGGCTGTAAAAAAGTTGCTTGTTTGTGTTCATTCAATCATTCTTTTGGAAGTGTAATTATATGTGTGATTTGTTCTCCATTATCATCAGTTCATACCACCAAATTTTAAGAGAATTATATGCTCGTTTGTGTTATTTGTGTGACTTTTATTGTGTCGAGGGTTCAGACCTTTCTCGTACCCCAAAGATCCTGCTTCCTGAGATTCTAAGCTCGCTTCACGAGCATAATATCTTATCGACGTGCTTAAAGCACCTGGAGTGTACAGATAGGTACTGGGGGGCTACGATAGTATTCGTTCGGTTAGATATTTTGGCGCCCAACGTGGGGCAGCGATCGATTGAAATCGTCGAATGGTGCAAGTGAGGGCCGGTTAGATATTTTGGTGCCCATTACATGCGGCAGCGATCGATTGAAATCAAGTAAGCAAAGGTGAACCCTAGACACAATAAACGAGCATTTTGTGGTATTTATTTGGTTGTGTACTGTATTCTTTTTCAGCAAGTGTTTTTCTGTGTACAGTGAAGTGTTATATAGTGTATTGTGTTGTGATTTTGGAAGGGGAGTGCATTTTGTATTGTTAGAAAGGTAAAAGGCAACGCAAAGCACTAGAATGGCAGGCAATCAAGAATATAGGGAACCTAGGCAGATTAGGAGTGACGAGGACAGTGAGGGCGACGCGGGGGACGAGGTACTTCGTAGAATGGAAAATTTAGGGTTGCACGAGGCAGAGGAAGTACGCGAGACGACCGCGGATCGCACCGAATCAACCGAAACCACGCCTGAACAACTGTTGCAACGTACGCGAGATGATCCGATGTCAACATTAATGCAGGCGTTATTAGGGAATTTTGCGCGACAGATCGGAATACAAGTAGAAAATCTAAGGCGAGATTTATCCGGAGACATCAAAGAACAGTCACGAAAGTTAGAGGATCAGGGACGAAAATCGGAGGAACAAGGGCGAAAATTATCCGAAGAAACTAAAGAAATAGTGCAAAAATTAGCGGCGGAAACTAGAGAACAGTCTGAAAAATTAGCAGCCGAAACTAAAGAACAGTCGCAAAAACTAGCCGAGAAAATTGACAACCAGACCACGGTTTTCAATGAAAAATTCGAGCAGTTCCAACAATCCATAATGTCTGAAGTAGTGGGTAAATGCGACGAGCTTCGGGAAGAAATCGCTGTGCAGGTAGCGACATGTACTCAGTTAATCGAGGAAAGGCATGCAGAAGTCGGAGCCAGAATCGAGTCAATATCCACGGAAATTCAGAAGAAAGACGAAGAGAATAGGGCGCGTTTCGGGCAAATACAAGAGGAAGTCAAGGAAGTACGCGGCAAGGTTACGGAAATAAGTGCGGATACAAAGCGCCAGGTCGAAGAACAAGTAATGCAGAAATTAGTAGAACAAGAACGCAAGATTCAGGAATTGCGGGAAATAGCAGAAAGTAAAGTAGATGGAGGGGGAGCATGCCGAGGAAGCAATAGTAACATACCAGCATCGCTTAGATTCTCAGGTCATCCAAGCGAGAATCCGAACGCGTTTGTTAAAGCGCTACAGAGCTTTTTCGTGCTTTCAAATGTCCGCGAAGCACACAAAACTTTGTTATTGCATCAAGCATTAGAAGGCAATGCAAAGGCGTGGCTAGAAACGTTATGCCCGTTGCCAAATTCATTTGACGAATTTGTAGCTAGGTTCCTAGACCGTTACTGGGGAAAGGAACAGCAGATGAATTTTAAAATTTCGTTAATGAGTGGGTATTACCGTAATTCTAGCGGAACCATGCGAGACTACGCGGCACGAAAAATAGCAGCATTGAAAATGTGTTCTCCTCCCGTGCCGGACGAAGAAATAATTTGTATTCTCACGAGACATTTCCCGTTAAGCATCCAGAATCTATTGCGAAGCGTTGATATAAAAGACGTGGATAAATTTCAAGTTTTATTAGGCAACTATGATTTGACGTTTGCAAACATGAACCAGACACCAAAGACGACCAAATCCAATATCAACGCGATGCAAGTTGTCCAAGACACGATAGTTTCGTCGTCGAAGAAAGGAGGAAGCAAGAATAAAGGTGATTCTCGACAACATGGGCAGGACGCGAGGCCGCGGAACGGAGAAACGGCGAACGGAGAGCTGCGCGGTCAAGGTCACGGTGGCGAACAACCGAGTACGAGCAGAAATGCGCACAGCTTTCAGCGGGCAAGGTCGCGGAGTCCGCGAGTCGAAAACGGTACTAGAAATCAAACGGGACCGGGAAACTCGCCAAGTTCGAGTTGAAAAGGGGTCCCAAATCGAACAAAATTTACGCCAAACACGCGATCCCTGTAACTGCGAACCGAATAACAAATAATGGAGAAAATTTATGGGAGAACTGGAAGCCAAGAAAAGGGGAGAAATGTCCCGTAATAGAAATTAATTGCGCTGGTGTGCATAGCAAGGCATTGGTAGACACCGGATCAATCAAATCTGTGATATCGGAGGAATTATATGAAGAATTAATAAGCAAGAAAATAAACGTCTTGGAATTACCAACCAATAATACTCGTATGGTAGATGCATGGGGGCGGAAATCTTGTCCAGTAAGAAAACAAGTAATGGTAGAAGTAACAATTAGAGGAAGAAAGTTTGATATAATTTGTTTGGTGGTGAAGAAATTAATTTACCCATTGATTATCGGAATGGATTTCTTGGCAGAACATGGCGTTATTATCGACATCGGAGAAATGCAAGTTTTGATCAACGGTGAAAATATTTGGGAGGAAGATGAAGGTGAAGAGGCGCGAAATACACATGCAGATGAGGAAGACGAATCGGAAGAATTCGCAAAAATCGAAATGTGTCGCGTAGAAATGGAGGAAGATGAAAATAAAAAGGCGCAAAATGCACAGGTAGACGAGAGAGTCGAATCAGAAGAATTCGCAGAAGTCGAAATGTGTAGCGTACGAATGGAGGAGAATGAAATAAAGGAAGTAATAAGGAAGAAAATAATTGAGCAAGATAAATTGAGGGTTGATCAGAAAAATGCATTGTACGAAATGTTGATAAGCGTCAAAGATGTCTTCAAAAATCACAACGAACCGATAAAGGGGTATGAGCTTCAGATCAAGTTGACGGATTCGCGACCATTTAAAGCGAAGAATTATCCTATCCCCATAGCCTACCATGACGAAGTGAGAGAAGTAATGAACGAGATGATCCGAGAAGGAATAATTTGGAAAGCGATTACGGTGCACATCAACCCAATTCTTATAGAAGAAGTAATAAAAGCGGAAGTAATAGGGAAAGCGGTAGAAGCAAGGAAAACGGTAAAAGAAGCAAGGAAAATGGCAGAAGTAAGGAAAGCAGAAGTAGTAAGGAAAGTGGCAGCAGGAGTAAGGAAAACGGTAGAAGCAAGAAAAGCGGAAGTAGTAACGAAAGCGGAAGAAGTAGGGAAAGCAGCAGAAGTAAGGAAAGCGGCTGAAGCAACTTAAGATTTTGTTTCGACGCCGAAAAAAAATCTTAAGAAGAAAAGGAGGGGGCAATGTGCCGAAACGGGATTATACACCCCCGTCACAGCACAGTTTCGTCGGCGTTTACGCTCGCAGACGGCGAGAAGAGCAGTCGGAATACCTGTGTAGCAAAACGCGCAGCCTGGTATCCGTTGCTTGAACTAGCAGCCACGAACTTTGGAGTCACGTTTTTCCTGAAAGGAGTGAAGTAGGAGAAATTACCCCCCCTTCTCAGTAGCTGCTCAGAATTTCCCCAGCGCAGCGCTAATAAATAGGCCGACGCGCTGATGGAAAGCTCTCTTTTGTTGCCGACATCTCGCCTGGAAGCAACATCTCTTCTGCTAGTACGCGTCAGGTCTGCAGCTCTTCACGTAAGGCACCGCTTGGCAAGTGTGAAGATTTTGTTAGAGAATTAGATTAGCTAGAAATTGCCGCAACGACTCTGTAGAATAGGAGTGTACGGCGTTACAAAACGTCTAGCTAGTCATCCGCGCAATAGTCAGGAGTTAGAGAAATATTCTGCTATTAAATAACGCGGAAAGTAAAAGTGTGCCCGTTTCTCAGAAAGCTCTGAAAGTTCTTAATTATTAGAATAAAGTTAGGAACGAGCGACGTACTTGCACTCGCAGTTAGGAAGTGCAAGGGACATTTCTGTAAATTGGGCGTAATTGGAGGCGATAGCAGCCGTGGGAGGAGAATAAATTGGTTAGTGAAGACGCAAGAGTACGCGAATCAGCCGAGAAAACGACGATTGAGCAGAAGGACGGCGAGAGCAACGCAGTACATCGAACTCGAGCATTGTGGTGCGGGGCGCAACACGCTGTTCAAGGTTGTAAGGCGGACAATATCGAGGTAACCCGTAAAGCTGAATTAGGTCAAGTTCACGACGGCAGGGAAATAGGACAGTTTCAAACGTGTTAAAATTTGAGGACACGGATATTCATAATTTGTAGCTTGGAGTGGGAGATTTAATGCATAAAGTGCTTGCCTTTAACCGTTCTAGAGTAGCAGTTATTATTCTGTCACCAGCATTTGTAATTTAAGGAGTAATTATGAGTAGTGCGCTTGCCCACAAGTCAATTATTGAATGTAAAATTTTAAAAGGCAAGAAACTGTAAATTAGAATTAGTATCACAAACAATTGTAATTAGAGTAAGTTCAATTTAGACGTGGCAAATTTTCAAAGGGAATCCCAGTACTGGTTTAAAGTAATTAATTCAGAAAGTGAGTTATAAACGAAACTAAGTGTTTCATGTGTTGAATAAGCTGTAGAAAGTTGCTTAGTTGTGTTTACTCAATCATTTGGAAGTGTAAATTCTATGTGTGATTAGGTTTAAAGCAATTAATTCAGAAAGTGAGTTATAAACGAAACTAAGTGTTTCATGTGTTGAATAAGCTGTAGAAAGTTGCTTAGTTGTGTTTATTCAATCATTTGGAAGTGTAAATTCTATGTGTGATTAGGTTTAAAGTAATTAATCCAGAAAATCAGTTCCAAACGAAATCAAATATTCACGTGCTGAATAGGCTGTAAAAAAGTTGCTTGTTTGTGTTCATTCAATCATTCTTTTGGAAGTGTAATTATATGTGTGATTTGTTCTCCATTATCATCAGTTCATACCACCAAATTTTAAGAGAATTATATGCTCGTTTGTGTTATTTGTGTGACTTTTATTGTGTCGAGGGTTCAGACCTTTCTCGTACCCCAAAGATCCTGCTTCCTGAGATTCTAAGCTCGCTTCACGAGCATAATATCTTATCGACGTGCTTAAAGCACCTGGAGTGTACAGATAGGTACTGGGGGGCTACGATAGTATTCGTTCGGTTAGAATATATATATTGTGGCGTCACCAATTAATTAATATAATTCTATTATGGCTTCGCCAATAACAAATAATTCCTACAGCTGGAAATAGCTCGCGTCGAGAAAGAAGTGGGTCAAAGGGACGCTGCCTCCGCCGCGAAGGTTTCTTTCATCACGCCGCCGGGCCCGCCCCGACCGCACTCGCCTCTTTCCAGAGGCAACTGGTTTATTGCACTCATAAAGTCCATTCTAGTTTTCGGGCCGTCCGCCGGCCCTCTTTTGGGACAAAGCGCACCCTCGCGTCCTTTCTTCTGCAGCGCGACCGGGGGGTGCCAAACCCCGAACGAGGGGTCGGCCGGGTGTCAATTAAAGACGACGACGCATTTACGACACGTCGTAAGCGAAAACCTTTCTTGGCCATCAAACTGATCCCTTCTCAAACAATGCTCACCCCCCACGCTCGTTCTGGCACGCGTCTGGGCTAGGCACCAGAAGTCCCGCAGGAGCTGTTTCTCTCTAAATACAGTAAGCTGTCGATTAGTCCATGTCGGCCGTCGAGAATCCGTGAAATGCGCTTCTGCGCGCACACGTGTCCAGACAGCTGCGATCAGCTCCCGGAACAACTGACAAAGGGAAGCGAGCGAGAGAGAGAAGCCAGTGACAGACAGAGAACATTTACGGAAAAATACAGAAAAATCGACACGAGATTGGTTAATCAGAATTCTGCGACGCAGCCACCCTCGACCAATGGGAAGCTTCGCCATGAGGGAAGGGAGAAATTCAGTGCTAGGATCATTTTGGGAAGGGGAAAGGGAGCTCTTTTATAAACGTGATGCACAGTGGGATTAGGAACTTCTAAAATTTCTTCGGCTAGACACTTCTAAAATTTCTTCGGCGACACTTCTAAATTTTTGTTACTTCGGGACTTCTGCTAAGATTTTCCGAGGAGACTTCTTCTAAGAATTTTCGGCGAGACTTCTTAGATTTTTTGAAACGCTCCTAAGAGTTTTTTTTTGAGAGCTAAGTTTTTGTTACTTCGAGAGAATTCCAAGATACTTCTTGGTAGCTAAATGTGCTTAATTAGTCAATTACTTACGATCGGGACGCGAGTTTGGGAAAAGACTTTCCCAGAGTCGAATTAGTCAGGACGCGACTCGTAGACTCGTTGCGGAGAAAACTCGGGCGGGAAACTACCGGATCCCGCGCCGTTTCCGCATCGGCCCGCCAGCCTTGCCGCCTCTCGTCCCGGGCCCAGTGACAGCCCTCTCCGTAACGTCAACGCCCGTGGTCACTCAACCCACTGAGCCTGCTCGAGCTGACAACCTGGAATCGCCGCTACCTGCCGAGAATAGACGCGCCGCAGAAGATCAGCGACCCGGAGCCGCCGCCGCCTCTGCTTCGAGGCTGCCGCCTCGGCCCGCCCACGAAGACCAGCAGCCATTGGTGAAAAATTATGAGACGATGCCGTCTCACTGAACAATTGTAACGGCGAGAAACTGCAAGTGGCCGCGCTCAGGCCCAGCAGAATTAACAACTAGTAATTAAGATAACCAGCTCACAGAGTAGTTTTAGTGAAAAACTTGCGTCGCCCATTGCGACATTGTAACATCCCTGGCAGCTTTTGGTGACAGGAATAAATTGTTATTCGTTACAAATGACTCTGTGCTCTTTCTTGACCTCCCAACTCTTCCATTCAGTCACATTTCAGGAGCTGAACCTGGCGCCCTCCCCCCGCTCACATTAGGTTTGTTTACAATATATATATATATATATATATATATATATATATATATATATATATATATATATATATTAAAAAGGGTTGAGGCGACATTCAATTTAAAAAAAGGGGGCCGTCACTTGCGAGTAAGCAACCCCGGTGCTTCCGTTTTCTGTACTCGGGGCTGTCGAGGTTATGATTCCTTTTTTTAAAATTATTTCTGCCTACTCGGCATTTCTGCTTTTCAGAGGTGTTCATTATAGACCCCTTTTCATAATCATTCACTTAATTATTCTTCATACTACATGTACATTGCCTTACATGATAAGTCTACTCATATGGCATCGCAGCCTTTGCCATATAAGAGATATTGTGAATTAATGATCGAATCAATGAATTATATTAAAATTTTACTGTATAGCAGCTGTATGTGTTTTAATTGTGACCTTCAATGCCTAATGCATTATTCTAGTGCATGGTAAACGTTTTAAATGAGCTATTTGTCAAGAAATGGGTATGTTGGTCCATTGCTGGTTGTGATTTTTATTTCATGTTTAATCGTCACGATCTCTTTCAGTCAGTAACGGTCACATTTTGTAATATCGCATCTTCTGACCTCTTAACCTAGCTCCTTAAATCTAAGTGAAACATTGACTTTTTTACTCACTTATAAAATTCAATTTATCAGTAAATTTGAGTTTGTAGTGTATTACTGACAATTAGATAATTATCTATACTGAGTTTATTTATCTCGATTGGATCCAACAGCATTCGATCCCACAGAAACAATGTTTTAAAGCGTCTTTAACATTAAAAATTTGAAGCATATACACTCTCAAAAACATTTTTCTTAAAATAATGTAAATTTTCTTTATCCCTTACATTGTTACTCATTTAACCCAATGGTTAAGTTTTACCTATATTATGTAGATATTTAATATACCGAGTTTTATAAAAAACACTTGTTAATTTTTACTTAATTTTTTGGTCCTCCAACAGGTAAATTAACGTTAGACTTTCAAATTTGTCTGCAGCAGCAAAACCTATTTTTATTCAGGAATTGGTCCAAAACACTTTTTTGTGGTTGTGAGAGAGTCTTACCGAGAAACATCATTGTTAGCTGATTTAGAACATTTCTGAAATTTTGAAAAACTTCATAACAAAACATTATAAGCATTTGAGCTCACAAATTTACTAATAAAATTCAACTGTATTTTAAATGTTAATGAAGTGTGAACATTTTTTAAACATTAACTGTAGATTTTTCGAATGTCAAAAGGTTGATTCGAAACCGTATTCACATCAAAAATGTTTTTATATATATATATATATATATATATATATATATATATATATATATATATATATATATATATGTATATATATATGTATATATATATGTATATATATATATGTATATATATATGTATATATATATATATATATATATATATATATGTATATATATATATATATATATATATAAACAATTGAAACATTTGGGACCGTTTTTGAGAAATTATCTTATAAGTACTTGTGTAATAAAACCAAGATTTAACTATAAATTACCTGAAAATTACGAATATTCTGGAAATACTATAGATGAAATCATCTCCTGAAATTTTATAGACAATATCATTGCGTTCAAAAATTTGAAATTCTAAATTAAATTTTACAAGCACTATAGTTCTTTCTCTCCCTCTTTATTTTCTTCTTTCTCGTTCTACAATGAGAAAAATTTAATGAATGATATGAAACGTAATTCATGTAGTTTTTATCATATTTTACTTTTGAAAATGCCAATATTAATTCTATTTTTTCTTTCTCGTTTTTTTTTTTTACTTTTTACTCAATTCGTATTCTCAATGTGTTGATGCATTTCTTTTTAAGCAATCCGCAAAACTTATTAAAAATTTCGCCACAATGTCGCTTTGATTGAGGACTTGAGTATCACTTGTTTTGTTTAAATAATCTTGTCTCTTCTGAGAAACCATGGACGCTCTCTTTGTTGAAAAGCAATAGTGTGTATCGTACCTGAAGTTGGATGTTAGATGTCGGAGATGAAATGTAACACAATAGGATCTGTTATCTTACGACGAAAGGCATCTCACGATTGTTCGTAATTACTTTGATGTCAATTGCATATATGCTAATTATGGACTGATATTAGTAGCCAAGCGAATGCCCATAGTTTTTTTTATAACGGTGAATTGGTTGAATTGGACGATTTGAAATAATTGCTGAGATGTTAGTAGCACATAAAATGCAATATTTCGATATTATGTAGCTGTTTCCAATAACGCGAGACAGTATGTACTGTTGTAGCACCACTAGTTCTTTCTGTTTCTCCAGTTCTTACTCCCTCTCGCTAGCCCTACTACGTGTGCTCTCAGTCTCGCTTCTTCTCTCTCGTTCCCTGGTTTTCACTCTCGCTCATTCTGTAATCTTCGTTTCCATGTCGCTCATTTTTTCACTCATTCGTTCTTGCTCCACCATGCTCTCTCCCTCTCTCCTCTCGCCATTTCTTTCACTCTCCCTCCCTTTCTCTCCTCTCCGTGTCTCCTTTCACTCTCAAACCGTGTGCATAAATTTCCCATTCCTTTCCTGATTAATATTTCGCTATTTATTCCTTTCCTTTCATTGACGGATTGGTTCCTCTGTGCGCGCAGGTGCTGTTCGCCCTCCCGCAGAAGACGCCCTCATCGAGCGTCACTTGTCCGTCACGCAACAACTCGTTCCAATGGCAGGCGCGCGGCGTCGACGCGCACATTGCGCGCATTCTGGCGGAGCACACTGGCAACGTGCGGTCGGGCTGCTTCGTCCTGGTGGAGGGCGACCAGGACGACATTCCATTCGACGAGAGGGTCGGCCCGATCGACTTCCTGGCCAATGGCACCGCGCATCTCTACATGGAGGCCTTTTACTGGATACCAGACCTCGTGGACCAGGTACTCCATAAAGCATTACTGGCTTTTCACGAACCTCTTGGTCTTACACACGTATATGATGTATGCTTTTTTGCTGAATTTTTTCTGTCGTAAAACAACTTTTTGTCTTTCTTACACTCTCGCCAGCATCTCTCTCTTTCTATTCTCCCCCACGCACATATCCATGTTGCTAATCTTTTTTCTGACCAATCATATTGTTTTCTAACCTTCTCTTCCTCTTCTCTCTATCCCTCCCATCCTTTCCCTATCTCCCTCCTCTTCTGTCCCTCATCCTCTCTCTCCTTTCCTTTCTCTCACCCTTTCTTACCCTTTCTCCCCTCCCTCCCTCAACCGCATTGTTTTCTAACTCTCCCTCTCTTACCATTCTCACTCTCTGCCTGTGTCTCCTATTTCCTCCTTGTCTCCTCCCCTCTCTCTCCCTCCCTCTTCAACCCCCTCTCCCCTATCTTCCTTCTTCTCCCTCCCTCCTTCTACAACACTCTCTCCACTCCCTTCCTCCTTTTCCCTCCCTCCTTCAACCCTCCCTCCATCTCTTTCACTCTCCCTTCCCCTTTCTCTCCTTCTCTGCCCTCTCATTTCTTCCCTCGCCTCTCTCTCACTCTCACTCACCTTCCCCACATACCTCTATTCTCGCTACCACATTCTTCTTTTGACACATGCATGCATCCTCCCATTGTTCTCAATTTGTTCTCCTCTCCCACCAACCTTCCACCACAATCCTTCTCCCTTCAATATAAAATTTCTCTAGATTTTCAATCTCCTATCTTTTCGTCAATTTAGCGCATGAAATATTTGAACAGAATTGCGGCAGCGTACTGGTTAGATCACACATTTTCTAACTTGATAGACCCGGGTTTAAATATTATCGTAGCTGAGAATTTTCATCCTGTCATGACCTACTCAGGGTGGTCCTGAGCTGCACGTAGCCTTCGTTCCAAATGAGTACCTATATTTACGGGCTTTATTACAAGTATTAAACATTGAATAAAAATGATCCCGGTTGAAACAAGACGCTTGCCGCCCCATTTTTCACTCTACTTCTAGAAATAAGAACATCTTAGACACTTGGTACATTAATTGTACAGAGGGCCATGAAAGTGAGCTGGATAATGGCTGAAAAGGAGTATTCTCTAACCCTAAGTAGAACAAACCTGTATTATCCAAAGTACTAGGGTAAAAAAATTAAATTACAAAAACTGAACAAAATGAATAAATGAATTCACTTTCATTGCTCATTCTTTCATTGCTTTATTACCAAATCATCAAAAATTGTTTCCTGTTGCACACTAACTATTACATGCAAAATATCTACCAATTCATGTGTATCACGTACAACCTAAGTGTTTTGTATTTCTAGGTGTTCCGACAACCTGTTGATTTCCTGTACCCGCACTATTTTGATGACTTTTGCCTAGCACTTCGTAGCACCGGACCACAGACGACCAGAATCTACAATGCTTTCTCTCTCAGCGTGTGGATTGCGACAGGAACCTTCTTACTTCTCTTCGCCACCATGTTGAAGTGAGTCTTAGTAGCATAACTTTGATGTTGGCGTAGACTGCGTAGCTCCAGCACTGTTTCGGGGCCCTTTGTGCCTTCAGATATGTTTATGTTTTTTCAAACTTCTCAGCACGTTTTGAGGAAAGCATTAGCCACGTAAGTAGTTATTTAACTTTTAAACGCTTTTGGTTCTTTTCTAGAAACCTCGTTACAAAAGAAACGAACGACAAAGCGACGTGTGGTTACTGAGTCACCTCGTTGTTCCTTTCGTTACAGCTTCTTGCTTCACAGCAGTTGACAATCCAAGTGCACCGTAAACGGCAGGGCCTTATAACTCCCATATAACGTGGTGGAAACCATTTCGGTGGCGCGCACTGCTGCATGAACTTCTTACAAGAACTAAAATACGAACTGCTTCACGATACGAACTGCCGACGATACTTCAAACGTGCGTGGCTACTGTGCGAGTTTGCGAGTCGCAAGCAGGACCATAATGATACAAAAGATGGCGCCAATGTTCGCCCTTACTTTAGGAGTTTCTTAGATGTGTATATTATGAATAATGGAACATATAAAAGACGCTTTTCCTATTTCTTACAAATTAGCCATTTTTTATGTGCGGAAGTTGAGCCTAACCTGCAGCTGTACCTGGCAACACTAGCGCCTCCTACAGTAGCACCCTCGAGCTTTGTCCTGTTTTGATGGAGAATTGCAGGGCCCTCGTAAACGGTTTTACGATATAGTGCAAGCGGGGATAATGGGGGTCACGGGGTAACGGGAGTCAGTGGTAAATTATCGATAAATATTGCAAAACAAACCGTGTTGAAACGCATAAGCATGTGCTTCTACCTACCATTGGCCACGATAACTCTAGCCAGTTGATCGTCGAAGCCAATGAAAGCTTAGGTCGACGATTATCGCTTTCGTGCCAGGAAAGTGAGTGGTTGAAAGTGTTCTAACAAAATAAGGTCTTACTGACGTGAACTTAGAGATTTTTGGAAGAATTGAAATTCACTGGAAGGGGAGTACTTCAGCAAATCATTTGATACCAATTGCGAGTAATTTTAAACATTCTATAAAAGTTTATGATAAAAATGAGCTTGTGTGGTAATGGAGGTCTGTAATTCTCATTATTGCAGTGTGGCTGCTATTATCGTAAACAAAATAATTTATTAATTTTAATGAGTTTAAATGCCCCCTGGTTCTATTTATGCATGTTGCAAGAATGGATGAACGAATGAAGAATTCATCGAATGGCTAAAACACTTTAAAAGCCGTACTTGAGCACTGCCTAGGATCCAGTGCTGCTGATCCTGGACTGTCTTGGCAGTCGCATTAATTTAGACAGCTACAATTATTGTAAGCAAAAAAAGCACTTAAGTACTAATGTTTTCATTCTGCTTCATATACCTTTAGTGACTCATTGCCCACATGTAAGGGTATTCGAGATTAATTGCAAATGTCTGGAAATTCAATATTTGAATAAGTATTAGTGAATGTTTCATTATTTTTTGTAATGAAAACAAGCTTAATAACTAATTTGTGATATAAAACACATGGTTGTTCATAGGAACAATTCTTACTTATTTATATTGAAAAAAACAAAACGTGACCCTCATTACCCCCGCTTCCCCTACACACCCCGTGGTAAATGATATTTAGATCCTTTTATTGACTTCATTTCATAGATATTACCTCATTACTACTTTAACTTTGTCTTTCTCATAGGTGCTCTCTATCTTTGTTTCAGTTTATTGTAAAAAAATCCCTTGTGTGAAACGTACATTTACATAAGCTGACAAATGTTTGTATAGCAATCGCCCTCACCTTGGTTCACCAGCCCATTTAGCGGAGGAGTTGTCATCAATTGTCAATGCTTTCAGTGATGATTGTTCTAGAACTCTCGCCGAAATCCTCAGTTTCTAAGACGTTCAGTTTCTATGAATTCCTAAAGGTAAGAGAGATATGAAATCCTGACTTAGGAATGTCAGAAATATCCATACATCAAGAAATTGTGTTCTGCTAGTTAGTCACAGAATGCAGTTGCAAATAGAAAAATACACCAAACCAAAAAAAATACAAACAAAAATGTATACAGCTCTACCTCAGAAAATTCTCAATTTAAACTCCACGTGCCACTTCCTCAATTGAAATTAGAAAAATTCTTTAATCGTGAATTTATCTTCATGTAATCAAATGTAATCCTAATTATCAAACAAAACAAATAAACGAAATTAAATATACATTTTGCACTAATCTTTAATTAATAAATTAGAGTTTTTGATGTTAATAAAAGAATAAATATCTCTTCAAGTTTTATAATTTAACACTAGCTCTTTTCTTAAATAGAACAGATTACGTGAGCGGTGGCTATGAATATGCTCTTGACCTTGTTTCAAAGACTTAACTTTCTTCCTAAACGGTTCACTTCTCTGCTGAGCCTGTGTTCTCGCACAGAATTTTTACACTGCACAGCCTCGTTTTTTTGTGATTTTCTTACACAGAAATAATAAGAGTTGATCTTATTTCATACAGTAGTTTTCGTACAAGGGAAATGAATTCTCTTCTTACGTTTCCATTGCAGCAACCATCTGCTTGGCCTCCTCTCCAGAAATGTAGAGATTTTGGCAGTAAAACGTTCCAGCAATTCTTCCTACTGCAATAAGCAATGTAAATGAGTCATATCTCATTATGTATAAATAACCTGAACGCAAATGCTTACTTGTTCAATTATTAGAAGCTGAAATTAATCTGTTTTTGAATGAATTGTAATAGTTAAATGAAATTCGCAACTTGTAGATAGGCGTAGGTAATTTTCACGTCCAATTCAGTTGGTTCTTACCTCTATACGTGAGCTTCCATTAGCTGAATTCCCGTTTCGTTAATAACCACAAGACACTTTCGAAATGGCTTCCCTTAGCAGTTCTAACAACAGTGTTTCCAGTCAGCGATGGATACAATAGAGATTCTCGCCCTTTCCTTCTCCCGTTCGTTGTACCTTCCGTGAAAAGCACAGAACGTTGACTCGTTCCGTAACAGTTGACTGTCTGATGTACCGCGCAGTTTGAAATGTGTATTTCATGTGCCATCTGCCTTTCAAAGGACAAGGCTGACAATCACAATATTATGACACTATATTGAGAATACATCATGTATGTGAGATTTTTAATATTTTAAAATGCTTTCTTGGTATAGGTTTTCTTACCTACATGGCAAAAAACAGAAGAAACTATATCATTCCGTTCAATGTATGATTCTAATATCTGTTCATTAAACACATGAAGTGTAATTGTACAGATTGTCTTAAAAACAGATTCTTTCAAAATACTCTATCACTTGTTGGGTCTCAACTCATTAAATAAACTTTAAATTAACGCGTATTATTAAAGAAACAAAAACGTATATTATTAATTTCTCTCTCTTATCAAGGTACTTCGTAGAAAGAGAAAGTTATGCAATCGTGCGCCGAAAAATGGCGAATTTTCGTCAGATAAAATTCGCATTCCCGGGCCCTGAAAAAAGTGAATTAATACTATTGCTAAATTTAGAATAATTCATTACCACGTGCTGTAGGGAGAATCAATGTTTTGTGAGTCCCAGATACCGAAAAATGGATTGACTGCTGGTTTGTCTGACCGGCTTTGGTCAACGCTAGAGATTAAATCGTACAGGTAATTTTCTACAAAATTGATATTCACTAATCAATCTGAACGAACTGGAGGCTTTGGGAGTTTCAAATGGATATTTTGATTTTTGAGGGTACTTCACACAAAGCCTCAAAAACATGCTCAAAATTGAATCAAAAATTGCACCAAATTTATTTATCAAACTTTGTCTTCGGATAGAGCAAATGACGCTTGAGAGAATGAAGCAGGTCTCATTATCGTTGATGTCCCATATTTTTGTAAAATGGTAAAAGTGCAATTTTTTGGATCGTCTTCCTACAACAATAATTTTCTAGTTCGGTATTTTTTTTAAAATGAATTTATTTAAAGATTCGTCTTTAAGGAACATACTTCATGTTCAATTTGTCGAATAAATAGGCAATTTTAGTGTAATTTGGCGCAAAATATTGGCAATTTAAAAGGTTTATATTTTTTCTCAACGACAGCTTCAAAGTTTGCTATAAATTTGTTCGCTGAAGGAATTCTTAAAAAAAGTACAAGTCTCATTTTCGTTTAAAATTCTGAATTTTCGAACATTGTGAATTTAGAAATAATGCGAGAAAGTATATGCTGTTGGAGCGCCACTAACTTACTGTTGTTGTTTTCACTGAGCGGTAACTATGTTACCTCGCGCCTGATTTTGTTATGAAAGACGGCGCGCAGAGTAAAGATGTCCAAGAAGACGCATACACTGAAACATTTACCGTTTTGCTCATCTGCTCTACCAAAATGTTAATAGTTTTCCTAAAATGCTAATATTTTCATAAAATGATCCTTCATGTTCAAGTGTATTCTACATACTCATGTTCACGCTCCATAATGCTGAAATATTCTTTGTAAATACATGTTTAGGGTATGTGGTTACTGGTCTCAACTTGTACTGTCATTGATAAGCTACATCTTCCTCACGATTACTCAGATTCGGATATTATTCAGGATTAAACATTGGGTCAATGAAGATTACTTGAATTTTGAGTAACAAGAAACATACCTTTAATGAGTCTTTGCAGAGGAGAATGTTCTCAATGTTCAAAGTCATGTTAAATTCTCTCCCATAAGGTTCTTTTAAAAGAGAGAGAGTTATTTTTATAATTTGCTCCTGAACAAGTCCTTAGATTTGCATGTCATTAACAAGAAATGTCTGTTCAAAGGTAAAATGAGAGCGCATTGGAACACTACATTAAAGGAAATAAGCGAAATAAATATGAACAGTTTCCTACAATAAATCTGAATCTAATATCTTCATTCTATACAATTTAAATTGTTAAATATATAATTTCGAATATTCCAATTCGAATTTCCACGCTCCATTTGCTATCCTTCAGGAAATATCATATTAGAATGAGACAATGGCATATCCACCACCGCGAGACGGCTATATTCTGGGAATTCTTTCTGATTGATGGGAGATGTAATACATGGATGAAACATAGATTTGTTAAATTTGATTGATATACGTATTAGCTTTAAATCAATAAGTTCTCGAATATAGTGTTCTAATAATTGTAATGAGGTACCAAAAACTTGCTTCTGTAACAGCAGTAGTTTAAATAAGCAGCATAGCTACCAGCAGTAATTAATTTCGTATCAAAGTGCGGTGAAGGGTTCTCTTCGAGTGTTTTTACGGTAGTGTAACATAAGCCAATATCCCTTCTGAACACAAGGCAGCTGTAACCCGCTACAATATTCGATGCACTGACGGTGTGGGGCACGCTGTTGAGCATAACATGCTCCAAGAACGTCTTGTTGCAGGTTCGTCCTGCAAGCGACTTGCAGCCAAGCCGTTCTGGAGACTGCCCAGATCTTTCTCTGTGGCTCCTTCTCCAGCCCCCGGTCCAGGCACATGATGGTGTGGGACACGCTGAGGACCATGACATGCTCCAAGAACTTCTTATTGCAGGTTTGTCCTGCAAGCGACTTGCAGCCAAGCAGCGCTGGAGACCTCCCAGATCTTTCTCAGTGGCTCCTTCTCCAGCCGCCGGCCCAGGCACATGATGGTGTGGGACACGCTGAGGACCATGACATGCTCCAAGAACTTCTTATTGCAGGTTTGTCCTGCAAGCGACTTGCAGCCAAGCAGCGCTGGAGACCGCCCAGATCTTCCTCAGTGGCTCCTTCTCCAGCCGCCGGTCCAGGCACATGATGGTGTGGGACACGCTGAGGACCATGACATGCTCCAAGAACTTCTTATTGCAGGTTTGTCCTGCATGCGACTTGCAGCCAAGCAGCGCTGGAGACCGCCCAGATCTTCCTCAGTGGCTCCTTCTCCAGCCGCCGGTCCAGGCACATGATGGTGTGGGACACGCTGAGGACCATGACATGCTCCAAGAACGTCTTGTTGCAGGTTTGTCCTGCAAGCGACTTGCAGCCAAGCCGTTCTGGAGACTGCCCAGATCTTTCTCAGTGGCTCCTTCTCCAGCCGCCGGCCCAGGCACATGATGGTGTGGGACACGCTGAGGACTATGACATGCTCCAAGAACGTCTTGTTGCAGGTTCGTCCTGCAAGCGACTTGCAGCCAAGCCGTTCTGGAGACTGCCCAGATCTTTCTCTGTGGCTCCTTCTCCAGCCCCCGGTCCAGGCACATGATGGTGTGGGACACGCTGAGGACCATGACATGCTCCAAGAACTTCTTATTGCAGGTTTGTCCTGCAAGCGACTTGCAGCCAAGCAGCGCTGGAGACCTCCCAGATCTTTCTCAGTGGCTCCTTCTCCAGCCGCCGGCCCAGGCACATGATGGTGTGGGACACGCTGAGGACCATGACATGCTCCAAGAACTTCTTATTGCAGGTTTGTCCTGCAAGCGACATGCAGCCAAGCAGCGCTGGAGACCGCCCAGATCTTCCTCAGTGGCTCCTTCTCCAGCCGCCGGTCCAGGCACATGATGGTGTGGGACACGCTGAGGACCATGACATGCTCCAAGAACTTCTTATTGCAGGTTTGTCCTGCATGCGACTTGCAGCCAAGCAGCGCTGGAGACCGCCCAGATCTTCCTCAGTGGCTCCTTCTCCAGCCGCCGGTCCAGGCACATGATGGTGTGGGACACGCTGAGGACCATGACATGCTCCAAGAACGTCTTGTTGCAGGTTTGTCCTGCAAGCGACTTGCAGCCAAGCCGTTCTGGAGACTGCCCAGATCTTTCTCAGTGGCTCCTTCTCCAGCCGCCGGCCCAGGCACATGATGGTGTGGGACACGCTGAGGACTATGACATGCTCCAAGAACGTCTTGTTGCAGGTTCGTCCTGCAAGCGACTTGCAGCCAAGCCGTTCTGGAGACTGCCCAGATCTTTCTCAGTGGCTCCTTCTCCAGCCGCCGGCCCAGGCACATGATGGTGTGGGACACGATGAGGACCATGACATGCTCCAAGAACGTCTTGTTGCAGGTTCGTCCTGCAAGCGACTTGCAGCCAAGCCGTTCTGGAGACTGCCCAGATCTTTCTCTGTGGCTCCTTCTCCAGCCCCCGGTCCAGGCACATGATGGTGTGGGACACGCTGAGGACCATGACATGCTCCAAGAACTTCTTATTGCAGGTTGGTCCTGCAAGCGACTTGCAGCCAAGCAGCGCTGGAGACCTCCCAGATCTTTCTCAGTGGCTCCTTCTCCAGCCGCCGGCCCAGGCACATGATGGTGTGGGACACGCTGAGGACCATGACATGCTCCAAGAACTTCTTATTGCAGGTTTGTCCTGCAAGCGACTTGCAGCCAAGCAGCGCTGGAGACCGCCCAGATCTTCCTCAGTGGCTCCTTCTCCAGCCGCCGGTCCAGGCACATGATGGTGTGGGACACGCTGAGGACCATGACATGCTCCAAGAACTTCTTATTGCAGGTTTGTCCTGCATGCGACTTGCAGCCAAGCAGCGCTGGAGACCGCCCAGATCTTCCTCAGTGGCTCCTTCTCCAGCCGCCGGTCCAGGCACATGATGGTGTGGGACACGCTGAGGACCATGACATGCTCCAAGAACGTCTTGTTGCAGGTTTGTCCTGCAAGCGACTTGCAGCCAAGCCGTTCTGGAGACTGCCCAGATCTTTCTCAGTGGCTCCTTCTCCAGCCGCCGGCCCAGGCACATGATGGTGTGGGACACGCTGAGGACTATGACATGCTCCAAGAACGTCTTGTTGCAGGTTCGTCCTGCAAGCGACTTGCAGCCAAGCCGTTCTGGAGACTGCCCAGATCTTTCTCTGTGGCTCCTTCTCCAGCCCCCGGTCCAGGCACATGATGGTGTGGGACACGCTGAGGACCATGACATGCTCCAAGAACTTCTTATTGCAGGTTTGTCCTGCAAGCGACTTGCAGCCAAGCAGCGCTGGAGACCTCCCAGATCTTTCTCAGTGGCTCCTTCTCCAGCCGCCGGCCCAGGCACATGATGGTGTGGGACACGCTGAGGACCATGACATGCTCCAAGAACTTCTTATTGCAGGTTTGTCCTGCAAGCGACTTGCAGCCAAGCAGCGCTGGAGACCGCCCAGATCTTCCTCAGTGGCTCCTTCTCCAGCCGCCGGTCCAGGCACATGATGGTGTGGGACACGCTGAGGACCATGACATGCTCCAAGAACGTCTTGTTGCAGGTTTGTCCTGCAAGCGACTTGCAGCCAAGCCGTTCAGGAGACTGCCCAGATCTTTCTCAGTGGCTCCTTCTCCAGCCGCCGGCCCAGGCACATGATGGTGTGGGACACGCTGAGGACTATGACATGCTCCAAGAACGTCTTGTTGCAGGTTCGTCCTGCAAGCGACTTGCAGCCAAGCCGTTCTGGAGACTGCCCAGATCTTTCTCTGTGGCTCCTTCTCCAGCCCCCGGTCCAGGCACATGATGGTGTGGGACACGCTGAGGACCATGACATGCTCCAAGAACTTCTTATTGCAGGTTTGTCCTGCAAGCGACTTGCAGCCAAGCAGCGCTGGAGACCTCCCAGATCTTTCTCAGTGGCTCCTTCTCCAGCCGCCGGCCCAGGCACATGATGGTGTGGGACACGCTGAGGACCATGACATGCTCCAAGAACTTCTTATTGCAGGTTTGTCCTGCAAGCGACTTGCAGCCAAGCAGCGCTGGAGACCGCCCAGATCTTCCTCAGTGGCTCCTTCTCCAGCCGCCGGTCCAGGCACATGATGGTGTGGGACACGCTGAGGACCATGACATGCTCCAAGAACTTCTTATTGCAGGTTTGTCCTGCATGCGACTTGCAGCCAAGCAGCGCTGGAGACCGCCCAGATCTTCCTCAGTGGCTCCTTCTCCAGCCGCCGGTCCAGGCACATGATGGTGTGGGACACGCTGAGGACCATGACATGCTCCAAGAACGTCTTGTTGCAGGTTTGTCCTGCAAGCGACTTGCAGCCAAGCCGTTCTGGAGACTGCCCAGATCTTTCTCAGTGGCTCCTTCTCCAGCCGCCGGCCCAGGCACATGATGGTGTGGGACACGCTGAGGACTATGACATGCTCCAAGAACGTCTTGTTGCAGGTTCGTCCTGCAAGCGACTTGCAGCCAAGCCGTTCTGGAGACTGCCCAGATCTTTCTCAGTGGCTCCTTCTCCAGCCGCCGGCCCAGGCACATGATGGTGTGGGACACGATGAGGACCATGACATGCTCCAAGAACGTCTTGTTGCAGGTTCGTCCTGCAAGCGACTTGCAGCCAAGCCGTTCTGGAGACTGCCCAGATCTTTCTCTGTGGCTCCTTCTCCAGCCCCCGGTCCAGGCACATGATGGTGTGGGACACGCTGAGGACCATGACATGCTCCAAGAACTTCTTATTGCAGGTTGGTCCTGCAAGCGACTTGCAGCCAAGCAGCGCTGGAGACCTCCCAGATCTTTCTCAGTGGCTCCTTCTCCAGCCGCCGGCCCAGGCACATGATGGTGTGGGACACGCTGAGGACCATGACATGCTCCAAGAACTTCTTATTGCAGGTTTGTCCTGCAAGCGACTTGCAGCCAAGCAGCGCTGGAGACCGCCCAGATCTTCCTCAGTGGCTCCTTCTCCAGCCGCCGGTCCAGGCACATGATGGTGTGGGACACGCTGAGGACCATGACATGCTCCAAGAACTTCTTATTGCAGGTTTGTCCTGCATGCGACTTGTAGCCAAGCAGCGCTGGAGACCGCCCAGATCTTCCTCAGTGGCTCCTTCTCCAGCCGCCGGTCCAGGCACATGATGGTGTGGGACACGCTGAGGACCATGACATGCTCCAAGAACGTCTTGTTGCAGGTTTGTCCTGCAAGCGACTTGCAGCCAAGCCGTTCTGGAGACTGCCCAGATCTTTCTCAGTGGCTCCTTCTCCAGCCGCCGGCCCAGGCACATGATGGTGTGGGACACGCTGAGGACTATGACATGCTCCAAGAACGTCTTGTTGCAGGTTCGTCCTGCAAGCGACTTGCAGCCAAGCCGTTCTGGAGACTGCCCAGATCTTTCTCTGTGGCTCCTTCTCCAGCCCCCGGTCCAGGCACATGATGGTGTGGGACACGCTGAGGACCATGACATGCTCCAAGAACTTCTTATTGCAGGTTTGTCCTGCAAGCGACTTGCAGCCAAGCAGCGCTGGAGACCTCCCAGATCTTTCTCAGTGGCTCCTTCTCCAGCCGCCGGCCCAGGCACATGATGGTGTGGGACACGCTGAGGACCATGACATGCTCCAAGAACTTCTTATTGCAGGTTTGTCCTGCAAGCGACTTGCAGCCAAGCAGCGCTGGAGACCGCCCAGATCTTCCTCAGTGGCTCCTTCTCCAGCCGCCGGTCCAGGCACATGATGGTGTGGGACACGCTGAGGACCATGACATGCTCCAAGAACTTCTTATTGCAGGTTTGTCCTGCATGCGACTTGCAGCCAAGCAGCGCTGGAGACCGCCCAGATCTTCCTCAGTGGCTCCTTCTCCAGCCGCCGGTCCAGGCACATGATGGTGTGGGACACGCTGAGGACCATGACATGCTCCAAGAACGTCTTGTTGCAGGTTTGTCCTGCAAGCGACTTGCAGCCAAGCCGTTCTGGAGACTGCCCAGATCTTTCTCAGTGGCTCCTTCTCCAGCCGCCGGCCCAGGCACATGATGGTGTGGGACACGCTGAGGACTATGACATGCTCCAAGAACGTCTTGTTGCAGGTTCGTCCTGCAAGCGACTTGCAGCCAAGCCGTTCTGGAGACTGCCCAGATCTTTCTCAGTGGCTCCTTCTCCAGCCGCCGGCCCAGGCACATGATGGTGTGGGACACGATGAGGACCATGACATGCTCCAAGAACGTCTTGTTGCAGGTTCGTCCTGCAAGCGACTTGCAGCCAAGCCGTTCTGGAGACTGCCCAGATCTTTCTCTGTGGCTCCTTCTCCAGCCGCCGGCCCACGCACATGATGGTGTGGGGCACGCTGGGGAGCATGACATGCTCCAAGAACGTCTTGTTGCAGGTTCGTCCTATAAGTGACTTGCAGCCAAGCAGCGCTGGAGACCGCCCAGATCTTCCTCAGTGGCTCCTTCTCCAGCCGCCGGTCCAGGCACATGATGGTGTGGGACACGCTGAGGACCATGACATGCTCCAAGAACTTGTTGTTGCAGGTTCGTCCTGCAAGTGACTTGCAGCCAAGCAGGGCTGGAGACCGCCCAGATCTCTCTCAGTGGCTCCTTCTCCAGCCGCCGGCCCAGGCACATGATGGTGTGGGGCACGCTGAGGACCATGACATGCTCCAAGAACTTCTTATTGCAGGTTTGTCCTGCATGCGACTTGCAGCCAAGCCGTTCTGGAGACTGCCCAGATCTTTCTCAGTGGCTCCTCCAGCCGCCGGTCCAGGCACATGGTGTGGGACACGCTGAGGACCATGACATTCTCCAAGAACGTCTTGTTGCAGGTTCGTCCTATAAGCGACTTGCAGCCAAGCAGCGCTGGAGACCGCCCAGATCTTTCTCAGTGGCTCCTTCTCCAGCCCCCGGTCCAGGCACATGATGGTGTGGGGCACGCTGAGGACCATGACATGCTCCAAGAACTTCTTATTGCAGGTTTGTCCTGCATGCGACTTGCAGCCAAGCCGTTCTGGAGACTGCCCAGATCTTTCTCAGTGGCTCCTCCAGCCGCCGGTCCAGGCACATGATGGTGTGGGACACGCTGAGGACCATGACATGCTCCAAGAACGTCTTGTTGCAGGTTCGTCCTATAAGCGACTTGCAGCCAAGCAGCGCTGGAGACCGCCCAGATCTTTCTCAGTGGCTCCTTCTCCAGCCGCCGGCCCAGGCACATGATGGTGTGGGGCACGCTGAGGACCATGACATGCTCCAAGAACGTCTTGTTGCAGGTTCGTCCTGCAAGCGACTTGCAGCCAAGCCGTTTTGGAGACTGCCCAGATCTTTCTCAGTGGCTCCTTCTCCAGCCGCCGGCCCACGCACATGATGGTGTGGGACACGCTGAGGACCATGACATGCTCCAAGAACGTCTTGTTGCAGGTTCGTCCTGCAAGCGACTTGCAACCAAGCCGTTCTGGAGACTGCCCAGATCTTTCTCAGTGGCTCCTTCTCCAGCCGCCGGCCCAGGCACATGATGGTGTGGGACACGCTGAGGACCATGACATGCTCCAAGAACGTCTTGTTGCAGGTTCGTCCTGCAAGCGACTTGCACCAAACCGTTCTGGAGACTGCCCAGATCTTTCTCAGTGGCTCCTTCTCCAGCCGCCGGCCCAGGCACATGATGGTGTGGGACACGCTGAGGACCATGACATGCTCCAAGAACGTCTTGTTGCAGGTTCGTCCTGCAAGCGACTTGCAGCCAAGCCGTTCTGGAGACTGCCCAGATCTTTCTCAGTGGCTCCTTCTCCAGCCGCCGGCCCACGCACATGATGGTGTGGGACACGCTGAGGACCATGACATGCTCCAAGAACGTCTTGTTGCAGGTTCGTCCTGCAAGCGACTTGCAACCAAGCCGTTCTGGAGACTGCCCAGATCTTTCTCAGTGGCTCCTTCTCCAGCCGCCGGCCCAGGCACATGATGGTGTGGGACACGCTGAGGACCATGACATGCTCCAAGAACGTCTTGTTGCAGGTTCGTCCTGCAAGCGACTTGCAGCCAAGCCGTTCTGGAGACTGCCCAGATCTTTCTCAGTGGCTCCTTCTCCAGCCGCCGGCCCAGGCACATGATGGTGTGGGACACGCTGAGGACCATGACATGCTCCAAGAACGTCTTGTTGCAGGTTCGTCCTGCAAGCGACTTGCAGCCAAGCCGTTCTGGAGACTGCCCAGATCTTTCTCTGTGGCTCCTTCTCCAGCCGCCGGCCCACGCACATGATGGTGTGGGACACGCTGAGGACCATGACATGCTCCAAAAACGTCTTGTTGCAGGCTCGTCCTGCAAGCGACTTGCAGCCAAGCCGTTCTGGAGACTGCCCAGATCTTTCTCAGTGGCTCCTTCTCCAGCCGCCGGCCCAGGCACATGATGGTGTGGGACACGCTGAGGACCATGACATGCTCCAAGAACTTCTTATTGCAGGTTTGTCCTGCAAGCGACTTGCAGCCAAGCAGCGCTGGAGACCGCCCAGATCTTCCTCAGTGGCTCCTTCTCCAGCCGCCGGTCCAGGCACATGATGGTGTGGGACACGCTGAGGACCATGACATGCTCCAAGAACTTCTTATTGCAGGTTTGTCCTGCATGCGACTTGCAGCCAAGCAGCGCTGGAGACCGCCCAGATCTTCCTCAGTGGCTCCTTCTCCAGCCGCCGGTCCAGGCACATGATGGTGTGGGACACGCTGAGGACCATGACATGCTCCAAGAACTTCTTGTTGCAGGTTCGTCCTGCAAGCGACGTGCAGCCAAGCAGCGCTGGAGACCGCCCAGATCTTTCTCAGTGGCTCCTTCTCCAGCCGCCGGCCCAGGCACATGATGGTATGGGGCACGCTGTTGAGCATCGTCATGGTCAACAGTTTCAGTGCGGTCATCACAAGCTTTTTAACAATTCCCACGATGGGACACCAGGTACTCTATTGAAAATAATTTTAATAAAATCACCATTGCCTGTATTAACCACAGTACTAGCTTACTGTGACATGTCTGCTGGGTATTTTAATGTCAAGAGTCCATTATGCAATTAGATTATGTTAAGCTTTATTGAATTTTTACATGAATGTTATTGACCTGATTCATTTATAAAAATTTAATTTAATTTTGCTATGAAACAAAAATTTTCATACATATTTTCTTGAATACTTTTTCATGTAAATTACATTCTCGAAATGGTCAAACCCATTAAATATATATTTTTATTGTAGTTTAGTTATGAACTTGCAAAGCACAAGTAAAACTTTTTAATATAAAAATATCCGCCAGAGACGTCGTTCTAAGCAAGCACATGATATTAGCTGAACTCTGACATCATGTGTGGACAAACCTGCAGCAAACAGTCCACGTTTCAGATGTGTTTTATTCAAACAGAAGGATGTCAGCAGCTATCACAAGTCTTTGGTGGCACGAAATAGAACTGCTTGTATCCTTTTATTATTAAATTTTCCATTTCATTCTCTAATTTTGTCTGAATTTCTATTTGTGCTACCAAGAGAGGTGACGCAGAGCCACCTGCCACTGATGCCACTGCAGTGCCTCTTACCGAGAGGTGTTAGGTTCGAATCCCGATGGTTTAGGATTTTCGACACTGTCTAGATAGGTAGGTCGACTTCTGTCCCTGTGCGACGGAGAATTCTAGCGGCAGGCTGCTCTGATCATCTTTCCGTGGTTACTCCGATCAATACCAAGAGCAGTATGCCGGAGCAGAATCCCAACAAATGGGCCAAGGTCCGTACGCGATATTTCCTTCCCATTTTGTCCTATTTCATCCCTTACTTACACACAAACACTTTCATACACTACAATACCACATGTCGAGAGACCGGTCGGGAGCTCATAACTTGTCCGGGCTGGGGTGGTGCAGGGGGAGGTGCCACCTCCTGAGAAAAACATTAACTACACTTACGGCACCTTAGCAGTTGACGCGCCCAGAATAACTAATCAACCAATCATGCAACCAAAATCTACTTGCACTGACTCCGTTAATGGACTCATAGCCCTTCAGTTGCGTCTCAGCATTGGTCTAATGGCACTCGCTGTGTTACGTAAAATGTTGCGGTTTCTGTGGTGTAACTGTTATCACATCGGCCAGTTATACCCAAGTTCGTGGGGGTTCATCGAAACTATAGATTTTAACGGAGAAAAAAGCCTTTATGCACCTTCCTTCGGAGGGTGATTTTAAAGCCAGTGTTTGATTGAATTACTGGACGTAAAAGACCTCCAAGAAGATATTCTAAACCCCTATTTCGACGGCCGTGTGATACCTTCTTTTTCTACTAGTAGACGATAGAAGCGTAGCGAAATTAGTTTGGTTAGACCTGATGTGCTCATTGATTGGCGTTTCCAATCTACCGTACATTTCCAGACTTCCATTAATTGTCAATATCATTAGTCCTGTAAGTGTAGTGTATATTTGTAGCGCGTGAGGTGACGTGCTTATCCCGCTGGATGAAGATCTTGTGCATGTCGGCTTGCGGGGTTTTTTCTTCACTCTGCTGGGACAAGCTCTAACCTTCCGAATGGCCTCCCGAAATGGGTGGGTGTTTAGTGCATGGAAGTATACGTCTTGTTTAAGTAAAGTGTGAAGATAGGACAACGAAGAGGAAGGAAAGATCGCGTGCGTTCTGTGGCCCGTTTGTTAGGATACTGCTCCTACATGTGCCTGATGTTGATCAAAGAAACCATGGAAACCTGCCAATAAGAGCGTACAGTCGCTAGAATTCGCCTCCAGACAGCGAGAGGGTGAAAACCCTACCTCCGTCGGGACTCGAACCCGGTCAGAGCTCCTGGTGAGTGGCATTGCAGTGGCATTAAAACTTTATTAGCTGATTGGCTGATAATTATGGGGCAAATTGTTCAGAAGCAACTTCTTTGCAGCTGGGCACGCTGCGAGACGTAATGGACCATGTGGACGTCGTCTACAACAGGGAAGACGGGGAGTTCGACCTGGAGATCCTTTTCGCGTCTGTAGATGAAGACGCCCTGCGCCTCTACGATCTGGTAACTACCGTGAAGGTCCTCATGAAAAGGAAATGCAGCTTTACGTATTAGTTTTTCCTACGGGGGACACATCTCTGCAAGTGTTTAAACATATTGTTGGTGTCCTGAATTCATATCTTCAAATAATTTGTTGTGCTATATGACAGCCTTGTTTACAATGCGTAATGTAATACTTTTCGAGTTTTTGCACTAGTTTGTTTGACATATGCGAAGACAATTGGACTGACTATATAATATACAACTGGAGTAATTTATTTACATCCTCAAATATGTGTATGAGCAACTTAATTAGAGGTGTAATTTGAACTTGCACTATTTTATTCGCAGTTAAATAAAAAAGAATTTTTAAATTATTACACATAAGACTATCATATTTGAAGACCAATTTCAAACAAACAACAGAAGCATGTTGAGTGGTAGAAGATTATTCCCAAATGAACATGTGGAGGACAATTTCAAATAAAGATGTTACATATGTAACATTCATCATAGGTAAAACCACAAGTACTTTGGACATTTGCAGATAAATTCACTCTTCGCTTCGCGAATCGATGATTAATGGACAATTTCCCAAACACGAGTAGTATTTAATATGACTATTTCACGAATGAAATTACGTCAAACAGAGTTCCAAAATGCGCCAAATATTGCAAATAGCTGAAAGCATGTAAAAATCAAAGTGGTTATGTTATGGTACATACCCGGTTTATTGGACATCCATAAAGCGATCGCTGTATACCACCTCCTAAGATAGTTAAATTACAGTGTACGTTTGGCCAGTTGGGACAAGTGGTAAGAAAAATCGGATAGAAAAACGTTAACTTTTTTAGATACACGTTAACTTTTTAAGATAATGCCTGATTGGGGCATTTTGTATGTATAGTTAAACACTATTGGTTTTAATTCCACGAGTGGAGCAGTAACCAAAACCTATTTTACATTTGTAGGTCACATTCTGACTCAATCAAAGAAATTTAGTCCACCTGTCAATCACCAATTCATGATGTGTTACCAACCCACCAGGGACAAATCTTATCCATGTCTCTATTATAAGAAATCCCCTCGCTAATTGGCAAAAAAGTATCATCTTCCATCCCAACATATTCCAGAAGTTTACCATATATTCTGAGACACATGTATATGCCTTAGACGATTCCTGGGAGTGATTGGGAGGAGATCCACAGTGGTTACGCCGCCATCTTGGACATCAAAACCGTTCTTGAAAGGAATCGGAGAGCGAGTCTGCACTTTTATGGAATAGAGTTGCACATTGCCCACCAGTGCATATGGACACCCGCATACAAGTAAGAGGCAGAACTACTATCCACTATCATTTTCTTTATAAAAAAAGCTGTTTCGCTTGAGGTGTGGCGATTCCCGCGTTTTATTAGGGAGTTTTATCGCCACGCGTTAGGTAGCGGCGTTATGCACTAACAGTCACGTGACGGACCTTGAAGTCATAACGTCTTACCTTAGGCCTAAGGTACGACCTTATACCTTGTGCACGTCTGTGGAAGTCTTTAAGGTCACCTTACAAGCGGTAAAATGGACGCATAAAAACAGGAAATGTTGAATATTTCCAACTCTGGCAAACCGATTCTTGTATGTGGGGCAGTTACATGTATTCCTTACAACACCACAACGCTGGCAAGAATTAACGGGATATGTTGGAGAGGTGACAGGAAATAAATTCTCGAAAAAGGAGTTCAAATCATATCTTCGCGATATGTTATGTCTTACGCTCATAACGAACGTTGTTTTAAGGTATTTTCTACATTTTCAAGAAAAGCAGATTCAAAATTTCAGAATGCATACTCATCACTGAGGGTCACAAAATCTAAAACTCCATGCACAATGAATATTTGTTGTTCTGTTGACTCGTAACGTTTTTTTAAAATGTCTCACCACTAGCCTACACTCTTTGATATCAAAGTTTCTCTGTTCAACGCTTGAAATGCTTCCCTTGTTATATTGCATAACGCAATGTTGCAATTGCTAAAACTCTTCTGAGCGTTGTTCATTACGACCGTTTAAAGGCATTAGTCACGTGATCAATAGTTTAAGGATATCTCCTCACGCCTGCCGCTAAAACTCCCTATTATTACGTTACTTACGTTACTTTATATATCGAGAGGTTTGAGCTCGATATGTCTAAGGATGTGAGGTCAAATGTCAGAATGTCGATTTACTAAGTTTAAAACAAGTAAAATAAAAATAATTAAATTTGTTCAAAGAATTGTTTGCCCCAACAAGCCCCAACATTGCGTCCAACAAGGTGACGGGTTGGTGAAAATTATATATAAAATAAGAATGGTCTACTTATTAAAAATAATAAAATTTAATCCAATTGTCAAAAATGTAAAATAAAATTTGGTTCAATTTTCTAAAACTTCCAATAAATTTGGTTCAAAAGACACGAACGTATAAAATACATTTTAGTCTCACATAAATGAACCACACCATGTCGTCGGCGTTATCATTGCGTCAGAATATTATTATGCCTAAAATTAAACCTAAATATAGGGAATTTAACTCACCAAGAACATAACTTGTTACCTAACACATACACCTGACTTCTTTTCTAGACGCGTCGATTTCGTTCTCGGCTATATGGGATACTTCCACAATTCTTTCCTGCAATGATTCGATGGCTTTGTTCTGATCTGCAATCCGATATTCGACGTGCGCTACAATATAGTGCGATGTTTTTAACTGTGCACCTTCTTCATATTGGCATTATGTCACTGCATTTCGCGTTTTTCTCGGTCGTGCCGCTAGATGTCGCGACTGTATCAAAGAGCGGTTAATACAGTTACGATCATGCGATGCCTAGCGGTTCGTCGAGCAAGACATAAAATGCAGTGATAATGGCAAAGTGAAGGCAGGGCTCAGGTACATAGTTAAAAAACCGCACTATAATCTAATTCCCTCTCCAACTTCCGCCCGTCTTGTATATTGAATTTCTCCACGACCATTCTATTCTTTTTCTGCATCTGTTCTGTTAAGATATTATTTTACTTCCGTACCAGCTCTGCCTGATATATCATTTGCTTCTGTTCCCTTACCTGTTCTTCTTTCATGTGTTAATGTGGACTTAATTTAAATAAATTATCATTTTGTTCTGTTCCTCTGCCTGTTCCACTAACATTTGTTTCTTCTTTGAATTGAAGAAACATCTTAAACAATTCCTCGCTCCCATCCCTCTTGGCTTGTTGAGAAATTGGCGTTGACATATTTGCCCCCCCCTAACTCTATCTTTATTTCATCAGAATCCTCTAATTGTGACCCATTAAATTAATGCGTTGCCTCTCCATGACCCCTACCCATGTCACTACACTTCCTGACCTTCTCATTGTGACTGGCTCTCCATTATTGTAATAAACTTTACAATACTCTAACCCATTGAAATACACTCGAAACTATACATCAACACATCTAAATATCCACAGAAATACAAAAATGTACACAATATACTTTGAACACACTTTTAATGTTTATACGTGTCACCAGTTCTATACACATAACTCATCAATGATTTGCACTTATGGAGGTAGAAAAATTTGCTTAATTTAACAAATCGATAATTCGACTCACGGGCGCCGATTAAGTAACCCAGCACACCTCTGACTCTTATTTTTATGATGAGTCACACACACGCGCGGGAATATACAATAATTTTTATAAAAATAAATGGGAATTATTTATGGGGAAAAACTTAATTGATGACATGGCAGTATATAATTCAGCGGCGGCGATGGTGTAACGGTTAGCGTTTGTTAGCACTGTTGTACCCTAGTTGGCGGGTTCAAACCCGATCGAAGCAGTGGATTTTTCAGGGCGAAAAAATCCTTCGTACGCCTTCCTTCGGAGGGGAAGTAAAGCCGGCTGTCCCATGTTAGTAGATTTACTTGCATGTAAAAGATCCTCAAGCCTAAATGACGCATCTGAGCTAAATTCAAATCACCTGTTTCTCGCCCAAGAAACACCTCCTTTCTCTGCTAGTTGGTGAAAGGAGCGTAGCGGAATTTGCGTGGTCAGACGGAAGAGCAGGCCTAATGGCCTGAGTCTCGCCACGTAAAATAAGCATTAATTCAATTCAATTCAATTATATAATTGGCATTCACTGACGTAACACATTTATTGCAAAACAAGTGAGTAACACTATGAAGGAAATAACAATGACATGGACAATGAAGATCACTGCTAAATTTGCATCAGAGGAAAAAAATATTTTAGAAAACTGTATGTTCATTGACTTTATACATCCTGAGATCTAGTTCTGAGGTCAATTTTATATTACAAATAAATACCTCACACATATCTTCCTACCAAGGCGCCTGGCAGATTAGCACAATTAATTTTGTACTATTCAAGCGTGAGCTTACGTCATATTGCTATTTATAATAATCATTTACTTAATAGTATTTGAGCACTGGCATATGACATACTATAACTTTTACTTGACTGTAATTACGTTAATCTCTGACATATTATAAAAAATGATTTTGTTGCATTTAAATTGATTATAACGTGATAATAAATTGATAACGTGATAATATAAAGAATTTATTTAGAAAATTATAAAGAATTATTTATAAAGAAAACTTATTATTTTCCCCCTTAAAAATTATTAACACCAACTTTTGTTTATTCCTAACTCTGTATCAGTTTCCATTGTGTGTACATTATTGGCATGTGGAGCCTGATGCGATATAGATTTCGTGTGATGATGTTTACACTGAATACATGGTCTATGACTAGTCTATGGTAGTTGATTCTAATGTGGAATAAATCCAACACGTACTAAAATACTCACGCCTTTTCATGTAGTATTGAAATACACGCTATAATAATCACAGCAGAGCCTGAACTCCGAGTAATTGATCCACAACTTGCGATTACTGTGCTCCTCCGGTTATCTGCGGTTAACCCGACGGTGGAAAAAACCCGAGTCGGAGGAATGGAAATTCCAGTTGTACTCGTTCACGCGGCGGGACCCGTTCAGTTTAGTGAGCTAATCAGAATATGCATACGTCATTCGTACCTGTTGCTTACTGGTGTAGGCTTGATTTACGACGGAAGCGATTGAAATTGCCAAGCAAATTTAAGCGTAGAATTTGTGTGCGTTCCTTCTCCAGTTTACATATTTTTCTACAATGCAATAATAATATTAATAATAATAATAATAATAATAATAATAATAATAATAATAATAATAATAATAATAATAATAATAGAAGAGATCGCTTGGGCAGTAGTGCCGTGGTGATCTCGGACGGAAGGATCGCGAGTTCGAGTCCCGCCTCAGGCATGGGTGTATTTGTATACGTCTGTATGTGTGTGTCGTCCACTCATCCTTCATTATCATCATCATTCCATTGTACATCCCTCCAGGACTAGCAAACCTTGGGGGTAAAAATCGGATTCAGGGTAATTCTGATCCCCTCAGAAGAGGAGTGAAATGCACTTGCCATGGGATGCGCTCGTATATGTTCATGTGGTCGTAGAAGGCCAATTTGCGACAAATAACAGTAATAATAATAATAATAATAATAATAATAATAATAATAATAATAATCTTCTTCTTCTTCTCCCTCAAGCATTAGACCGGTTGGTCCGTTGCGCCTCCTTGATCTAACCATCTTCTCCTGGGTCTACCAACGCTTCTTCTTCCTTTAGGGATGTACTGAAGCACTTGCTTTGGAATACGGTCGTCTTCCATTCTTTCGAGGTGTTTTTTCCATTGTTCTCTGTATTCCTTAATTTTTTCGTTTAAGTTGAAAATTCCTATATTTTTCCGGATGGTCTCGTTTTTTAATCTGTCCATTCTTGTTACTCCCAGGACTGATCTTAAAAATCTCATCTCGGCTGCTTGAAGTCTACTGTGTGTTCTGGAGTTCATAGTCCAGTTTTCGCTTCCGTAAAGTCCGCAAGGCACTGCCATAACTTTATAAAACTTTAGCATTGTGTCTTTACGGACCTTTCCTTTGAGCGCTCTTTTGATGGTGCCACACATCATATTGAATCTTTCTATCTTCCTTACAATATCAACTTCGCCGAGATATGATACGTCACATCCTAGAAATCTAAAGGTATTAACCTGTTCAATAATTTTGTTAATAATAATAATAATAATTAATAATAATAATAATAATAATAATAATAATAATAATAATAATAATTTGTCGCATGTTACAGCATGGTATCACTATAAGATACATTGCATACCTTCACTTCATATTAAATACAATTTTATGGTACTTTATAAAATGTAGCAATTGTGCTACAAATCATGTCCTAGGGAGATTATATAAAGCCCATGGGCATGCGTAGGAGTCAATATTTCGGGCGATGACTCTCATTGGATAACCAAGACCACAATGTCCCAGATTATTTTCCTAATACATCAGACATGTCGATCACATTCCTGCCCATTTTATAAGCCATCTGGTCCGGAAAATGCCCGAGATAAGTAATATTACGCGGTCAAGAAATAACGGGATATCACACGGAGGCTTCGATTCAAAAAGCGAGAGAAAAAAACCTATCAATCGGTAGCCAGCACTTGTCTACATAATTACTTGTTACCTCCAACATTGCTGTGAATGCTTCTCAATGCTGGAATGTCTTCGGGCACATCCGTCTCCGCTCGTTTCCGCTTTGGAAGCCGGAGATTGCAATGGCTGCGAAAGTCGTTTCTCTACCCCCACCATCAGGAGAGGTGGCTCAGGGCATCAAGTGATGTCACTGCAGTGCCTCTCACAGGGCAGTCTTACGTTCGCATCCCGACGGTGGCAGAACTTGCGACATTAACTAGATAGTTAGATCTAGGTAGCTAGATAGCTAGCACGATAGTTACGTCTGGAGAAGAATTCTAGCAACCGGCTGCTCTGATCGGTAGTTTTCCATGGTTTCTCCGATCAACATCAAGCAAATGCCGGAACAGTACCCTAGCAAACGGGCCAGCGACGGCGCGCAAACTTTACTACCTCTTCCTTATCGTAACCTCACCATTTACACACACATACACTAAACATGAACAACACTACCAGACATGCCGGGGAACCGGTCAGGAGCTTACTGCTTGTACAGGCTGGGGCGGTGCCCTGCTGGTGGAAGATACCAGGTTACAAAAACACTGCTAGCCGACGGTAGGTCGGCACCGGGTCTCGCCATACAACAAAAGAAATATCACCACCACCATAACCACCATCACCTCCCGAGCAAAAACCTGCATTACACTTACGGGACTACTGACCTTCCTTCTTTTGTTTTTTTTTAAATTACAGTGCCCGTAATGACTGAAACAATCAATCAATCAACGGAATAACCAATCACTCACTCTATCCATCAGGTCGTTCCTGGTGAGGGGCGACTGGCCACCCTCCCAGCACTTCAGCAGCCTGTTGCAACGTCTGGTGGAAGCTGGCATCGTGAAGAGGTTGCATGACGCGGCAAATCGCGACGCCTCCTACCGGCAGCGCCTGCCTCCGCTGGACGAGCCACGCCCCCTGGCGGTCGCCCCGCGCAGCCTCGCCCTGCGGCACGTGGAGGAGGCGTGGGCGGCGCTGGCGGGCGGCCTGGCAGCGGCGGCGCTGTGCCTGCTGGCGGAACTGCTCCGCCGCCCGCGCGCCTGCCTGCGCTGCGTCGCCCGGGCGGTGGGGCGCTGCTGCCTGGGCCTCCGCCGCTGGGGGCTGGCTGACTTCGAGTAGAGATCGTCTTGGAAGCCCTGCATAATTAAGGCGCCTCGCCTTGCGGCACGTTGAGGGGGCGTGGGCGGCGCTGTGCCTGCTGGCGGAACTGCTCCGCCGCCCGCGCGCCTGCCTGGGCTGCGTCGCCCGGGCGGTGGGGCTCTGCTGCCTGGGCCTCCGCCGCTGGGGGCTGGCTGATTTCGAGTAGAGATCGTCTTGGAAGCCCCTGCTTAATTAATCATTATGAACCTTACGAGCAAACAGGCAATTTCTAGATCATGGGACTATGTTTACTAGCGACAGGTGGCGAGTTGCACTGGAAACGATAAGAATACGACTCATGTTCTCTTCAATTAGCCATCTTCATAGCAACCCCGTGGAAATGCCCGTAATGATCTGTCTAGGTTTAGAATTATTTAGTCAAAAACAGTAATAGCTGTATGTTACGTATGGGGGAGAAGATAATCTGCGCACGTTTTCTTGAGTTCCAGAATCCCTTTCCATCATTTTATCTTTAAATAATTGAGATATAAGTAAAAGTTTAAGATAAATAAATAAATAAAAATAAAATTTAAATTAGCGCGAGATGAGCGACATTTGAGAAACTATACAGTTTCGTTCCCGAGTAGAATATACAAAACCTTTTTGCTACAGTAAACGAACTGCTGCTGCAGATTTGATTTTCAGCATTGCTGACAGAATAGTAACTAGCCCTTACCTCTACTCCTACAACTACATGTAAAAGGAGACTTCAACAAACCGTGCGCATATTGAAGCTACGTTTACGCGCAGAAGCAAAACAAGGGGCCATCTCAGCATTTGCTCAATGGATCAAGTACTCTGGACAATCAAGATACGGTTCATTGACCCTTAAGCTGAGGTACATTATTTGCTAGAAGCATATTAAGTCTTTTTAAAAATGTACAAACAAATGTAAACTAATTCATTATAAATCACTGTTTTGCTAAATAAACATTATATTTCTTTTTGTTGATCAGTATAGTCTCTAATTGTATAGAAACAGTTATGCAGCAGAAAATATTTTACTTTTAACTTAAATTTGTGAACCGACTTCAGTTGTTTAAGGTCATTTGGCACTGCATTGTAAAGTAATGTACATGTATTGTATGTGGATGTCTGGTAGTGAGCTGTTGATACAGATACAAGATGAACGTGATTTCTATGACCTGTGTTGTGATTATAAATCTCAGTATTGCATGAAAATATGTTTCCACCGTTAAGTAAGTCAGTTTTGACTAATATTATAGATTCGTAAATAAATAGGCAAGGCAATTGTGAGATTCCAAGCTCAATGAAGAGAGGCATGCAGGGATCATGCGGATGGCATTTTTTTATTATTCGAATAATTTTCTTTTGCAATCTAAAGGTGTGGGTACGACACGATGAGCCTCCCCAGAATATTATGCCATACCTCAGGCGGGAATGCACATTTGCGTCATACACGCAACGAGCTGCATGAAGGCTGATAGAATTTGAAAGAATTCTGAATGCGTATCCGCCCCCTAATAATCATTGGTAATGCTTAATTAAGAATCTGTTGAAGAAGAAAATTGATGATAGTATGTGTAACTGCAATAGCAATCATGATATTAATATACATATTTCATTGTTATCAAAAGATTAAATACTAATTCCACGTAAGCACGATTTCTCTAAGGCTGTTACCCCATCCATAGATGATCCCTAGTCCCTCATATATAATATATTTCCAAAAAGATAAATGTATATGTGCCTTTTAGCTTGCCAGTTTTCATACTCTTCCAGAAAAATAGTAAATCAGGTGTGCTACAATATATTATGTGCCCAAATTAGATGTGCTACAATATATATATATATATATATATATATATATATATATATATATATAGAGAGAGAGAGAGAGAGAGAGAGATCGATAGATATAGATATATAGATATATATATTTGAAATAAGGTTATGTACAATTTTTAGAAAATATGAGTACTTTTTGTGTAATTTTGCGTTAAAATGGGAGTGAGAAAGTTTGTGCTGTCTTAGCACTAATAGTTTATTTCTGTAAATATTTCATTGAAAACAAATATATTAATTTCTTTTGTAAATAATAAACAATGTATATGTTTTGGAATATTCATATGTTTCTTAAAGGCAAAATGTTTTATAGAAAGTCTTCTTTCAAACTAACTTTTGTGTACTTAACGCGGCTCAACCATTCGAAATATCGAAGGAGTTATAAGACGAAATATGCTTAAAATTGACTTGAAAGCTTTTTTCAAAGTTTTGTTGTTTCCACCATGGACACGTATAATTTACGTTTATACTTTAGCATAAGCTATTATTACCTACATTTCTGTTTCCCATTTTTCTAAACGAAATGCAATTAATTTATTTTTAATTTGGAGTAAAAGTTTTCTAATTTAGTTCTCTTTGATTGAGCAAATAATTGAGTTAAATACTATATATATTCCAAATGTTTATGGTGTACATTGACATATTCAATATGAATTTTGAAATAAATTAAAAATAGCCAAGGTGAAACAACGAACGTTTTTCTCCTAACACAATAAGGCTTATTTTTAAGAATTAGAGTGATTATTTTTTAAGGGAATTACTACGCAGAAATCGCAATAGTTATTCTCAGAAATTGCAGTCTAGTATAATCTTAGCATGCTCTGTGTCCCTGACCGTTGCTGAGACCTTGACCCACATATCCCAGAAGATAAGAGGTCACACAGAATCTTCTATATTCTTAACACGGGACCCGAGAAGAGAAGTGTTGGCGATTCTAGTTTGCAGTGATCTTCTACAAGCTGCAAGTGCATTCGCCACAGTAAATGTTGCTCTTTTACAAACTTCTCTATTCCTACTTGAATTCTACTTCCATTCTGGATGTGAATGGTTTGTAATATACATGTGACATTCATGATGTTTTCAAAACATCGATGTTTTATAAAATCATCAACGAATTTAACAGTGATTTTTAAAGCCATTATTTATATATTGTGTTTGATGTTTTTAGTGGTTAGTATTTAATTTTATAAATATATTTTTTATTTATTTTACGTCAAAAACAGTTAGTGTGCTTGTGACGTGCTACGGTGAGAAGTAAATTCTGTACACGTTTTCATGATTCTGTGATCCCTACCCTAAGACATATACTAGTTGAATTTAAAAGATACCAAGAAATATGCGTTTTTTGACAAGGTTTGTCACCAAAATATTCGCTCAGTTGTAATAAAATCTACTTTCAAGGGTAAATCAGCTATACTTTTGGGATCTTATCTCTCATCATGTCCATCATGAGGCGATAACACTTCCTCCCGCGACAACATGGAGAACGATAATTCTATAAGACATGCACAGATAATGAAGTTATATTTATATCGAGAAGCAAGACAAAGAGCTATCTCAGGTTTGCTTTAAGGATTAGGAAATCTGGACGAGAAGCCTCATCGAGATGAATTTCATGGCTTGTAGCTGCGGTACAATACTTGGTGCAGGTTGTTTAGAATGACACAGTCCATATGGTAAATAATACATTAAATATCACTGTTAAAATTAATATTACTTCCATTTTGATGCTCGGTATATTCTTGTATAGAAACAGTTATGCATCATAAAATATTTTACTTGGAACTTAAATTTTTCTATCAAATTTAAGCGTTTAAAGTCATCTGAAAAAGTGTTATAAAATAATGATCCTGTATTGTTTGTGAATTTTGTGTAGTGAAGTATTGATACTGTGAGCTGGTGAATATGATTACGACGAGCATTATGGTTATAGAGTTGGGGGGTGTGCTGAAAATATATTCCCGCTCTTAAGAAAGGCATATTTGACAAAAATCAAGGATTCGTAAATCAAGAGACAATGTAATGGTAAATTTTCTAGACTCAAAAAGACAGTCTGACAAGAATCGCGTGGGTGGGATTTTCTTATTATTCGTACAATTCTTTTTTGCGATTTAAAAGTCTGAGAGCTATAATATGCATTTCCCCACAATATTATGCCATATCTCAGGTGGGAACGAATATTCGCAAAATTTACACAAAACATTAAGAAGGCTGACTGATTTTGAAGCGAAGTTGAATCAACCGTGCCCAAATATACGGGGGCGAGAGACAGAGAGGGGGGGGGTGACAGGTAATAGAGTTTGAGGAGGCAAGAGGGAGAGAAGGCGTGATGGAGCGAGAACGGATAAGTGGAGAAATGAGTGACATAAAAAAGGAAATTGAAATAATGAGCGAGACAGAAAACCAGGGAACAAGAGACTATTAGAAATAGAGTGCGTGACTGAGAGAGTGCGAGAGAGGTAGAGAGTGTGAAAGAGAGATTTAGAGAAGGCATGATGGGGAGTGAGCATGATGGAAGATTGAGTGAAGAAATGGGAAGAGAAATTGAAAGAATTAACGAGAGCGAGAAAACCAAGAAGGAGAGAGTTCTAAAGAGAGAGAACGAGCAAAGAGTGTGATACAGACGGCGAGAGGGGGAGAGAATGTGATGAAGCAAGAACGGATAAGTGACGAAATGAGCAACACGGAGAAAGAAAGTCCGAGTATGAGCGAGAAAGAAAACAGGATAACGAAAGAGACAACGAGTGAACGAGAGGGAGCAAAAAGGTAGAGAAGGTGGGAGGAAGAGAGGGAGTGATGGAGCTAGAACGAATGAGTGAAGAAATGAGCTACATAGAAAGGGAAATTAAAAGAATGAAGGAGAGGAAAAACCAGGGAACTAGAGAGTGCGGAGAAAACAAGCAAGTCCGAAAGCACGCGATAGTGAAGGCCACAGGGAGTGCGAAACGGCGGAACAGAGAGAGAAAAATCGAAAGAGAGTAGGAAAGTGTGGAGGAGAGAGGGAAGCAGTAGGGAGGAAAGAAAGAGAAAGTAACAACAAGAGTTATGAAACAGAAGCAAGATGGTAAGAAGAGGAGCAAGATAGAACAAGAGAGAGGAATATGAACAAGGGTAAAAAGAGCGATAGATTTAGTATAATAGTTTAGAATTTAAAATTTTTTAACATATTTACATTTGCTATAAATGAGATCAGAAAATTATTTCATATATGGTATGTTCGATATATTCGCAATTTTTTAGTAAATGATCTTTAAATCATAGCCGTAAGAACGTATAAGAGAATTTCTTAATAACGGTCTCGAGTATCTCTCCACTTGTTTTTACGGATAAAATGAACACAATTTCTGACATGAACACAATTTTGAATTAACCCTTTGATATTCCGAAATTTTACATTTAATTTTTCGAAATTTTCCTCACCAAAAGAACATTCAAAATGCGTTACATTTGTCAGCTCAAATGCTTAGAATACTTTCTTTTGAGGTTTTCAAAACATTTTCTTAGGGAGATAACACTGAAGTTTTTCCGGGAAGCTTTCCAACGGCGACACCATATTGCCGTTTTCTAGCGCACATAACTATCTCTCCATACCAAGTTTTCGTAATGCGAGAAAGTAAAAAAAATTCACCTATCCCTGTATGAAAAGTGGTTTTGCTGCTGTGTGCCATGGCTAAAGTCTTATATCAATATATCTATTGGGGGACTGAAAAATTAGAAACTTTTAACAAATATACACTTTTTTAATAACACTCAGTATATATTCAGTGCTTGCAGACAGGAAGCAAAACTAAATCACTGGGTTAATTGAGTATATTTTGTAACAATGTAAGAGACAAAGTAAAATTAAACTAGTTTTTGGAAATTGGTTTTGGAATTGAATAGGGTTGAAAGTTTTAAAGTCAAAGAAACTTTGGAACAGTGTTATTGTGGCAACGAACGCTGTTAGACCTAGATGAGATAAATGAACTCAGTTCAGCTAATTATTATGCGCTTTGATTTAAGTAGTTAAGAGAAGAAGGCAGAAGATGCAGTGTTATAAAATGTGAACGTTACCAATAATACGAGAAGGTGCGTGCTGCCATACCAATAATACGTGAACGTATGTCCCTGCATATTTTTTGCCCGAAAATCTACACCGGAAGTTGTTATAGTGTTACTTGGGATGAAGCGGGGTCGTTATCTAAGTGCCACACGCTGCCAGCACAGACCGACGTGACGTCACCCGTGTGGGAGTTTAAGATGCGTCGCGGCGCTTGGCAACACCATTTCACTCGGCGCCGCGACGCCCGACGCCTCTCGCCAGGGGCGACGCTTCTATTGGACACTCGGACGCGGCTTTTAGGGCAATCACCACATCACCACCTGCTCCGTCGACTGCGGCGGCCCGGGTGAATTCGGCTGGTGACGTCGCACGAGTTGCAAAGGTTGGAGAACTGAGAGGCAAATGCCTTGCCTTTCTAAGTCTACTAACAATATCTTAATGTCTATTAAAGGATTTTTGGTAACAATGGGAGACACCGTGGGTGTTCTCTAGTATTCCGAGCAAGAAGAAACTCCGAAAGAGAATAAATTATATAAAATTTTTGTGTTGGATATTTGGTAGAAAAATCTCACGACACGAAAATAAAACTAATAGTGCTACAAAATCACAGCCTTTACGCAATTTTTATCAGTTATAATTTTTAAAAATTCAAATAATTCATTCAAGAGTGTACGAACGAAAATCACACCTACGTCTTATAAAGTTCTTTGTTAAATCCGCAAAATTATATCGATCTCTTTGAGAAAATATGCTCTTAAAAAGTGCAATAATTTTATACAGAAAATAATCGAAAACTTCTAGTTTAAAAAAAATATAAGTTCCTTTTTAAAGAACTCTGTCCTTTATAATCGTGCGTGGGTGCCGTAATTAACATATTTTGTTAAAAGTGAAAATATATACCTTTAACTTTGCAATTTGTAATGTTAACTTTTTGCAATTTTCGAAGAAAAGAGAGTCTACCGAACATCGGACTACCAGCTATCTTTTTACTGTTCTTTGGTACATACGCAGAGAAAAAGTAAATGAAACAATAAAGCCGTTTTTGAAAAAAAAAATTCGTTAAAAAATTTCCAAAACTGCCTATATTTTGAAAAGTACACTATTTTTGAAAAAATATATCAACATGATTCAATATCTGTCTTTGAACCATAGATTTTATTTTAAAAAATCTCTATCTTCTACATTGCAGGTATAGGAAGAATTCGAAAACAAAATTCGAAAAGATATGAATTTCAATAAAACGGACAGACCGCATTTGTGAAGTGTATCAAATGTTTGGTCGTAAGTTCCCACAAGAGATGGATATTGACTACACATGTTATAGGAAATAATTCTCTCTATTTGGGAACGTCAAGTATTCTGTCGAATATTAGCGTTTACCGGTGCGCAATTATAATACTTTCTCTTCTTACAAAGTAAGAACGAGAAAATATAATATGATTTTACAACTAATTTCTCGCATTATTTATAAATTTGCAGATTTCAAAAAATCAGAGAGTCCAACAAAAATGTCGCATTCTTTTAAGCCTAAGTTCTTTTACTCGTGGAAAAGAAAATTAAGAAAAATTTGGAATGGCTTTGAGAAAATGTGTTTATTAATAATTGCATTAATATAAAACACAAATTCCAAAAAAAACGACAAGTGTTTTCCAAAAAATGTATACCACGTTTATTAAAGAGATAATTTTTAAATCAGGTTATGTTTAAGATAAAAATTTACATCTCCATCATTGAAGTTTTGAAATGTCGAATTTTTTCAATCTTTTCCGAAAAAGATAGGTTATTGGAAGTGACTGTAGCACCAATTTATTATCGCCATTTGATATATACGAAGAGAATTTAAAGAAAATATTTCTAGCTTTTTGTGAGACAATTATTGTTTAATTATTTTAAATGGTTGATATTTCTCACAAATTAATGCTAAATGTATTCACCTTTCTGAAAATTCTTTCATTACCTTACATCAAAAGCTGTCTTAACTCTCGGATGAAACGTGGGATCAATCTTGTCCCCACATGTGTGTTTCTGGATTTCGTCTACATTTTTTTTTTCTCAGAGATATGAGTCTTCGTGACAGTCTTATTTATTACAGTCGTATTCGATTACAATCTTATTTGTGAGTGTAATAGTGTGTTATGTGTAACAGTGATATTTTTTAACTTTCACTATTTGTAAATGCTGATTTGAACCCTCTTAACAAAAATAATGCGCGCTTACAATTGTGGGGACACCGTGACCCCATTCCTCTATTTATTCCTATGTAATTATTTTTGTAGTTGGTATTCCTTCCGTTATGAATTATAAAACTTCAATACCATTAAAATGGGGTCGATGTAACGGACAAAACTTGTATTTTATACATGAAAGCGAATCACAAAAAATGCGGCAAATGGCTTTATCGTTAAATTTTTGGTCACTGCTGCCCTAAATGATTTTATAATACGATTCTTTCGTATATACAAAGTAGCATCGTAATTACAATAGCAAGTTTTCTCACAGGTGTCACTTGTTTTTATATTAACTTTCTGATGAGATCATATGAATCAAACCGCAGAAGATAAGCAATAAACAACTCAACAGACAAATAAGAAATGTCATGAATATTTGTGGAATTGCTTCACAAAATAATTCTTCAGCCACAAGAACCCAGAGAACACTAGCAAAAAAAGGCTGCACTAGGAATGAAGACTATTGGAGGTAGGCATTTCTGCATAATTTGTGCAATTTGCAAACCTACATAAATTGGCACAATTACAATAGAATAAATATAATGTATGTTTATGCTAATGCAGTAAGTTTCTGCTAAATTAGGTATGTAATTCACACCGGAATCAACATCATACTGATTCAACACTAAGGTAATTGAGAACACTTTTTTATTTTTGAACAAAATATTTCTAAAAGTGAAAACGTATAGTTAAAAGATGACTTTCTGTTATAAAAGTTATTAACGATTAAATTCCAGAAAATGATTTAGAAAAAGAAACCCAGAACTATAATTTATCTTCCTCGGGTCAACCTGACCCCTGCTTGTAATTAAGTAGGTAAATTCATGATTGCTTTTGAGAGTTTTTCATTCAGAAATTTTCAGCAGATTTCATTCAGAAAAAATTCTCAAACTTTAATATTTTTGTTGTAGGAAGAAACTGAAAAAAAATTTAACGTTTGCAATATTCCAGGAATGAAAGATTTCCACGAAAATACGACATCCCATGTTCTTTACGTTACCTAATTACAAAACTGAATCAAAAATTCTTGTGCTACTTTTAACAAAATTTGGAAAATGCTGACAAGGCTTCTTGTAAAGTTTCCGTAAAAATCAATGTATTGTTTCAAAGTCTGAGGACCCTGAGTACATTGAAATTGATGCATGAATACCAATTCTGGCAAAAATCGTCTGAATAATTTACGCGCTAGCTGTGTCTAAAGATGGACAGACCCGTTTTGCCGGAATTTGATTTTTCTGCATTAAGGTGCACAGAACGCAGGTTATGTCAACCTAATGTGTTAAAATAAGTAATTTACTATATTTAGGAACTACATGTGTTTAATCATTGTAGAATCACGACCGTTGATGAGTAATAAAATAAAATTGGTTCATGGGATTGGTCATTGTAGATAAAGAAACAATTAGTTGTCCCAACGGTTCGAAATATTTAATTTCTTCATCAGGGCTAGGATTCACACTTAATGCGCGACGGACCCACGAGATTCAGCAACTTCATGTGGAGTTTAGTGTGGTGGCTTGACATGCGGCTTTATCTTTATGATTGTTAGTAAGGTGTGTACATTCTACATTTGTTTTGTCTTCGTTTATAAATTTTTTCTTTTGTTTTTGTTTGTGTAGTGTTAATTAACGAATCAATTCATTGAAATGTTTGTTGTCCTCAAGCACTATTCATTTGCTTTTACTATAGCCCTGATGAAGAAATTAAATATTTCGAAACGTTGGCACAATTAATTGTTTTTTCTTTACCCACAATGACCAATTCCGTAAACCAATTTTATTTTACTTGTATTTATTTTTTTGTAGTTTGAGACCGGCAATTAGAGTTTTTCTGTAGTTATTTCAACGCTGTCCGGCGTACGCTTACTCATACAATACTTTCTCATCTTAGAAAGTAAGAGTGAGGAATTAAAAAGTGAACTCATTAACGTGACAATTATCTTGAATGATTTTATTAGATAAAAGATAATAAAGCCACGTTTTTCTTATAATTAATGTTCTTTTATAAAATAGGAAAAAAGCAGTTAACTTCGAGAAGAACGGAAGTGTAGATACGAGGTCATTGCTCTGTGTGACGCCGTGATGACGCCGCCGGAGTAATGGGATTTATTTTTCGGGAGGAATAGGGAGCAAAATATTATTTGTTCATCGTAGGCGAAATGCAGAGAGCCGCCTTGCCAGCTATTGCACTTGCGGTCGCCTGCGGGTGTTAATCTCCAAGGGTTGCGCGACCTTTGAGTGTGTCTAATAGCCACATCATTGGCAGAGAGCCACAGCTGGAGGCTGAAGGTCAGAGAGAGGTCTAGGCCAGAGATAGCGCCTTCCCTACCCCGATGCTTCCACACGTACCCTCCCTCCCACTTCTCTCCCTTCTCCCCCTCCATCCTCCCTCCCCCCTCTTTCCTCTCTAACCCTCCTTCCCTTCATCCACCCTCCCTCTGAAAACCCGTCCACCCCCCTCCTCCACCCCTCCTCCTCTTCCCCTTCAAAACCCTTGCCCTCCGACCCTGCCCCCCCACACCATCCTCCGTCTTTATCCGCTCTCCCACTCAATTCTCTCCACTTCACCCCTCCTCGACCTTCGACCTTCCTCCCTCTCGAGCCCCCCCCCACTTCTCCTCTTTCTCTGCCTCCACCTCTCCTCCCCATCCATCTTCCCTCCCCTCCCTCTCCGCACCATCCTTCACGTTCATGCGTTCTCCCACTCTCCTCCTCTTTCCCTTCAAAACCCTCGCCCTCCGACCATGCCCCCCACACCATCCTCAGTCTATATCCGCCCTCCCTCTCAATCCTCTCCACTTCACCCCTCCTCGCACATGGGACCTTCCTCTCTCTCGTGCCCCACACTTCTCCTCTCTCTTCCCTTCCTCCACTTCTCTGTCTCCACCTCTCCCCCCCCATCCACACTCCCCTTCCCTCTCCGCACCCTCCTTCCCGTTCATCCATTCTCCTACTCTCCTCCTCCACCCCTCCTCCTCTTCCCCTTCAAAACCCTCACCCTCCGACCATGCCCCCCCACACCATCCTCAGTCTGTATCCGCCCTCCCTCTCAATCCTCTCCATTTCACCCCTCCTCGCACATGGGACCTTCCTCTCTCTCGTGCTCCTCCACACACCTCCTCTCTCTTCCCTTCCTCCACTTCTCTGTCTCCACCTCTCCCCCCCATCCATACTCCCCTTCCCTCTCCGCACCCTCCTTCCCGTTCATCCGTCCTCCCACTCTCCTCCTCCACCCCTCCTCGTCCCTCTTCCCTCTCCTTTCGACTTCATCTCCCCCCGTGCCCTGCCTTCCCAGCGTCTCAGCCTCCAGCGTCCGTCCCCGCTCTGCCCTGCTCTTGTTGCTTACGCCAGCGGATTGTGCATACTCCTGGTAAACGTACGGTAACAATTCGGACATTTAATTGCACAGAATCTAATTATGCTACCGGTCTATACCTTTCCTGTCACCCATCGCATGACATGTCTCCTGTGCGCAGCGTAGGCCTTTCTGATGTTTTGCCCATCTCTTTTATATCTGCTGCCGGGGGGGGGGGGTTCCCTTTTCTTCGCCCTGTCGGTGCTCGATGTTGCCTTCTCAGGTTATTAAGGGCCTACGTGTCGTCTCTTAGATGCCCTCTATTAGTGGACCATAAAGGCTCTCCTACTCAAAGAGTTTCTCGACTATGGTGGCTTCTGTGGAGCAACTGAGAGCCATGTCATCAGTATACACTGCTTGTAGCTCATCCGGCCACTCCATGGGGTTATCGCTGGGCGGTCCGCGTGGGCGCCTTAGTCGCGGCCTCCTGATTTTGAGAGTGTGCTTCATGCGGGGGGGGGGCTAACTGGTACGGTGAAGCTGGTGGCGGAGGCTCCACGGCGCTTTGCGCTTCCTGTTGAGCGCGTCCTGTTGAGCGCGTCCTGTTGAGCGCGTCCTGTTGAGCGCGTCCTGGTGAGCGCGTCCCGTTGAGCGCGTCCCGTTGAGCGCTTCCCGTTGAGCGCTTCCCGTTGAGCGCGTCCTGTTGAGCGCTTCCAGTTGAGCGCTGCCTGTTAAGCGCTGCCTGTTGAGCGCTGCCTGTTGAGCGCTGCCTGTTGAGCGCTGCCTGTTGAGCGCTGCCTGTTGAGCGCTGCCTGTTGAGCGCTGCCTGTTGAGCGCTGCCTGTTGAGCGCTGCCTGTTGAGCGCTGCCTGTTGAGCGCTGCCTGTTGAGCGCTGCCTGTTGAGCGCTGCCTGTTGAGCGCTGCCTGTTGAGCGCTGCCTGTTGAGCGCTGCCTGTTGAGCGCTGCCTGTTGAGCGCTGCCTGTTGAGCGCTGCCTGTTGAGCGCTGCCTGTTGAGCGCTGCCTGTTGAGCGCTGCCTGTTGAGCGCTGCCTGTTGAGCGCTGCCTGTTGAGCGCTGCCTGTTGAGCGCTGCCTGTTGAGCGCTGCCTGTTGAGCGCTGCCTGTTGAGCGCTGCCTGTTGAGCGCTGCCTGTTGAGCGCTGCCTGTTGAGCGCTGCCTGTTGAGCGCTGCCTGTTGAGCGCTGCCTGTTGAGCGCTGCCTGTTGAGCGCTGCCTGTTGAGCGCTGCCTGTTGAGCGCTGCCTGTTGAGCGCTGCCTGTTGAGCGCTGCCTGTTGAGCGCTGCCTGTTGAGCGCGTCCTGTTGAGCGCGTCCTGTTGAGCGCGTCCTGTTGAGCGCGTCCTGTTGAGCGCGTCCTGTTGAGCGCGTCCTGTTGAGCGCGTCCTGTTGAGCGCGTCCTGTTGAGCGCGTCCCTTGTCTGTCCGCCCGGGCTCCACCTATTCCGATGTTTCTAAATACTACTTTTATTGTAGGAGTTGCCACCGAGTTGGGGAAATCCGTAGTTGCGCATGCGCGTGGCAGACGCTTCTAGTCATTTTCTTCCTTGGAAGGTGTGCAAGGTGCGTTGGCCCTGCGGATGCCAGCTGTGAGAGGATTTGGGCTCAATTGATGACAGGTGCAGGGGCAGGGGCTGTGGCCTTTATGGAAGGAGTATCGTCAGCTTGACGCGCCGTCCGGGGCGCCATGGAGCAACCGCTCCAAATGGGACCTCGGTTCTAGCATCATCCCCATAATCCCATCTCGCTTCTCTTTGTTCGTGTTAGGGCGGGGCCTGTGGGTCTCTGCTTGATTCTTCCTCTCTTTGCTTCATTACGTAATCACGATTAAATAAAATTTATGTGTACATAATGAAGAATAACACTACAATTATTTTATACGTCTTACAACGAAGAATTCAGTTGCACAATGTTGGACATGTTACAAATCATAATCCAGAAAGAACGTGCAATTTCATTTTTTGTTCCTCCATTTCAGCAGAGAAAAGGGTGCCTCCATTATGCTTACGACACTGCGAGTGCTGCTGGCGGCGTGGCTGGTGGCGATGGTTGCGAGCGATGCCACGGGGCCTGCAGGGTCCGTAACCGTGGAGGACCTGGCGGAGCAGGTGGACAGCCTCAATGCTCTCGTCGTCACCCTGCAGTCCCAGCTGCAGGCGCTGCAGGGCGCGTCCTACCGGCGCGCCTGCTTCTCCAGCCCGCCCCCGCTCCCGCTGCAGGGCGTCCCCGCCCCAGACCCTGCCGTCATCCCGGAAGAGCGCCCCGCGGCCCCTGTCAACACGTCCCTGCACGAGGCCGCGGCGCGCGACGACGTGGACGCTCTGGTGGCGCTGCTGCGGCGCGGCGCAACACTCGAGGAGCGCGACGCGCGCGGCGACACGGCGCTGCACGCGGCGGCGCGCGAAGGCGCGGCCAGGGCGACCGACGAGCTGCTGCGGCGGGGCGCGGACCCCAGGACGCGCGGCGCGCTGCTCCGCACGCCGCTGCACGCGGCCGCCGCCCGCGGCCAGCTGGAGAGCGCGCGGCGGCTGGTGGAGGCGGGCGCGCCGCTCGGCGCCCGCGACGCCCACGGCGCCACCGCGCTCGCGCTCGCCGCCCAGAACAACCACTCCGACCTCTTCGAGTGGCTGCAGAAGCAAGAGCAGTCACTGGAGCGAGCGGATTCGCCTAGTCACTGGGCGCTTCTGGAGGCGGCGCGGGCGGGCGAGTGGGCGCGCGCAAAAGAACTGGCTGACAGAGGGGCGGCGCCCGCGGCGCGCGGCCGCGACGGCGTCTCGGCGCTGGTGCTGGCCGCGGGGGCGAAGGCGGGGGCGGGGCAGGAGGGGGAGCTGGCGGCGCTGCAAGCCATGCTGCGACGCGGCGCGCTGTGCGACGCAAGGGAGGTGGCGCGCGCGCTGGCGGCGGCGGCCGGCGGCCCCCAAGTGTGGGCGATCGCGCAGGCGGCTCCCGAAGAGGTGAGGGCTACAGCTCTTCCGCTACCACGCGGTCGAAAGCGCACACTGCTCTGGCTTCTTTTTAATTTCATCATATGTTACGTACATCTAAGTTGCTTTAAAATGTTTTCTCAGTTTACAACGCTTTAGTGTCAATAAGAAACATATTTATATAGAACTTTTAAATAACCGCGATATACATCAATGTTAGATGTTAATAAAACATAACAATAAAATTGTTTAGCATAAATATGATTATGTACACGATTTTTTGAAATACTCGTAAAGGATTATTTTATCAATCATACTCTCTACATAAATAAACTCATTGCTAATTATTAAAGATACGAGTTCTTGTTAATGTCTTCTGAAGTTACTCTGATGTAGCATTGTCTTCAACGTAAGCTATCGCCTCCCTTCAAGTCGGAAACATCATTGTACGAAGCGGCGAGTACATTAGTGTTTGATCTGACACAGCAGCGAACGGGATAGAAAGAGAATAGCACTCACGGATCTGGTGGTGGTGTTGGAAGTTGATGTCCTCTGAAACACTAATTAAACAAATAGCGTATTTCAAATAATGAATATATATTCTTCATTCTTTGATTAAAAATCCGTATCTTTGCAATTATGCCCATAACCATCCCCCCCCCCCGACGAAAACATAATTCAAGTAAACAAGCGACGGGCAGGTTGGTGCCAGATCTGACCTTCCAGTAGCGAAAGTCACCTCATTCCGTCATTCCGAGGTATAACGCAAAGAATACTAACGGATATAATGGTCAGAGAAGTTGAAGAAGCACTAGTCAATCAAATAACGTATTACCGTAAATAAGCGTACATTGTCCCTACAATAATGTGTATCAATAGTATCAATGCCCTGATACAGCATTCATGCTGAACGGACATGGTTCGTGATATAATCCATAGCTAATCTATAGATAATATATAATATAAGAATAGTAGTACAGTAAGCATAAATTCTTGAGGCACTGAGTTATTAATTGCGTACTTGTTCCATTAATTATTGTTGAATTTAACTTGCACAAAACTGTCCTTCATGAACTGGGATTTGAATGTCAGTATTTGTTCATCTACCCCCCCAATTCGTAGAGTATTTTGATGATTCAATCTCTTCATAACATTTTGTAAGCATTTTACCCGTCTAGATTAACAGTCACCAAGATATTTGTCTGTTATTAAGGCATCGTGTATGTTACTATGGATGTTTACTTAGATGGTCTGTTGTGGAACGATTTCGTCTGAAATCACACTGGAATAGTGTCATTTTATTATAATAATAGAGATATCAATTAATTCTTCAATTAATGTTTTTATTCAGTCAGTTGCGGAGGATGGACGTTAAGAATATAGGTGTTTAATTACCCGGTTGGTTAAAAATTTATTAAGTTTAAAAAGCGGGATTGCATGGGATAATTTAATTAAGCATTACTTGAATTATTTTGTTAATAATTTTTAACCTTTTTACTATTTGAATTAGATTTGTATATGTGGAATTTATAGTTGAAGTGTAATTATTAGCATATGTAGACGCTACAATGTTCACAATTTCTTCGTTAATGAGGTAATGCGACTGATGAATAAAATAAACTTGGGTTTAATAACAACCATCGATAGATTTGATTTTTTCAAACGTCTGCTGAGTTATAGAAATAATTAATTGAGGAGATGAAGACAATCCAACTCTGACTTTTATTTACTTTATATATTAATATTGCCCTTCTTCTCGTGTTCTTTTATTTTCATTATGATTTCTATGGTTATGTGTCTCTTGAATTTACTGAAAGCGTGTCTGTAAAATATATAAGGTTTATGCATTCATCGTTGCACATTGGGTGTTGATTCCTTACTGGTTTTCCTGTCGCTTTTGGAATTGTTCCGGCAGATATTTTGAGGTTGAGTTCAGTCAATTACTCAATTTTTTTCAGTGTGGGAGAATGAAGAAGTTTCTTCTAGCATTTTAATTTCATTTTCTTTTGTTGATCATATTTTCTTACGCATGTCAAAGTTGGCATGGAATTTCATCTTGGAATTTCCAGCTTAGAAGATGCAGGCAGACACAAGCATTATTGTGATACGTTCCGAGAATGGAAAAAGTGTGATTTCTCTGTAGATACTCTGTATTACTCTACTCCCATTTAGAAGTAATAAAATAATAACATGTATTAGGTAGCAGGATAGTAGTAGTATATGCGAATGTTGCACCAGTTTTTTACACGTTTTAACTTTCACGCAACTTACTGACATGTTTTCCTAGTTAAGAATATAAACCGCTTAGAGAAGAATTTGAACCGGAATTTGCGGGATTGAAAGATTTTCCTTCGAACCGCGTTTCTGCTATGTTAAAGAAATTGTGTGTCTTCACTGGTTACGTGCTATTTGCTCCGTTCGTGTTATTGCCAGTTTGTTATTTGCGTTTGGTGTGCGTTTTGTCCTGAATTGAATTGAATTAATGCCTTATTTTACGTGGCGAGACTTCCGTTTGACCACGTAAATTTCGCTACGCTCCTTTCACCAACTAGCACAGAAAGGAGGTATTTCTTGGGCGAGAAACAGGCGATTTGAATTTAGCTCAGAGGCGTCATTTAGGCTTGAGGATCTTTTACATGCAAGTAAATCTACTAACATGGGACAGCCGGCTTTACTTTCCCTCCGAAGGAAGGCGTACGAAGGATTTTTTCGCGCTGAAAAATCCACGGCTTCGATCGGGTTTGAACCCGCCAACTTGGGTACAACAGTCCGAAACGCTAACTGTTACACCATCGTCGCCGCGTGTCCTGCTCAGGTGGTTTAAAATCTTTATTAGACCTTTCTCCTTCGGCAAAAGTTTTCTCATTTTTCATGTGCTATTTACTCTATTTTGATGACAGGTAGAGTCAAAGAGCTTGTTGGGGTCAGTGGTTGGTTGCAGAGATAAGATATTCGACAGGTTTCCATCTATAGGGTTAATTCCGTTTTCCTGTGTTCAGACGACTGGCAAGTATTCAGTTGTGATTTCTTTCTCCTTCTGCTCTGTTTATTTTTGACGACATTGCCCTTTTACTTTGTTCAGATGGTTGTTGTTTGTTCACTTGTGATGTCATTCCCCTTTTACTCTATTCAGGTGGTGTGCGTGTTTACTTGTGACGTCATTGTGTTTTGTTCTGTTCAGGTGGTGGGCACCGCTGGGGAGAAGGCACTGCTTCAAGCGGCGAACGACGGCCGCGTGGAGGCGCTGGCAGCGCTGCTAGCGGCGGGCGTGTCAGTTGATGCTACAGACGGCGCCGGGAAAACACCTTTGATTATCGGCTCCGTGCAAAACCACACAGATATCGTCCGTGAGCTTTTGAAAGCAAACTCTAATGTCAACATTTCCACCAACGAGGGGGACACAGCCTTAACAATATCTGCCAAGTTGCGTCATTCGGAGGTGCTCCAACTTCTATTGGCTGCGAATGCGGACATGAACGCAAGAAACGAAAATGGTACAACGGCTCTCATGTATGCTTCAACGTACGGTGACGCCGATACAGTACGCGAACTTTTGAATGCAAACGCTAATGTAAATATTTCGAACAATGCCGGGAAAACCGCTTTAATGCTATCTTCAAGAGAAGGCCATTTTGAGGTTGTGCGTCTTCTTTTGGCAGCGAATGCGAATGTGAATGAAAGAGATAAAGAAGGCGAAACGGCCCTCATGCGAGCCTCATGGAATGATCACGTCAATATAGTGCGTGAGCTTTTGAAAGCTAACGCTGATGTAAACATTTCAGACAATGAAGGGTACACAGCCTTAATCCTGGCTTCGTTTTATGGCTATTCGGACGTGCTTCAGCTTCTCTTGGCTGCGAATGCGGACGTGAATGCGAGAGACAAAACTGGGAGAACTAGTCTTATGTTTGCCTCAGTCACCGGTAAAGCAAATGCAATAGAAGAGCTTTTGAAATCAAACGCTAATGTACATATTACGAACAATGATGGAGACACCGCTTTAATTATAGCTTCAGGTAATGGCAAATTGGAGGTTGTGCGACTTCTCTTGGATGCGAAAGCGGAAGTGGATGCGAAGAACAAAAATGGAGAAACGGCTCTCATTCAAGCCTCGCAGAACGGCCACGAAGAAACAGTGCATGAGCTTCTGAATGCGAACGCTGATGTCAACAATTCGGACAACGATGGAGATACCGCCTTAATTAGAGCTGCGTTTATTGACTATAGGAAAGTAGTTCAGATTCTCTTGGCTTCGAAAGCGGATGTGAATGCAAGAAATCATAAAGGAATAACTGCTCTCATGTACGCCTCATCGAATGGTCACGTGAGTACAGTACGTGAGCTTTTGAAAGCAAACGCTAATGTACATATTTCGAACAATGACGGGGATACTGCATTAATGCTCACGTCAGGAGATGGCGAATATAAGGTTGTGCCGGTTCTCGTGGATGCGAATGCGGAAGTGAATGGACGAAACAAAAACGGAGAAACTGCTCTCATTCTTGCCTCATCGACTGGTCACGTCAAAGCAGTGAGCGAGCTTTTAAAAGCGAAAGCTGATGTAAACCTTTCGGACAATGGTGGAGATACAGCTTTAATAGTATCTTCATCGTATGGTTCTTCGGAAGTGGTGCAGCTTCTCTTGGCTGCAGATGCGGATGTGAATGCAAGAAATCAAAACGGAACGACGTCTCTCATGTATGCCTCGTCGAACGGTCACGACAGTACAGTACGGGAGCTTTTGAAAGCGAACGCTGATGTAAACATTTCAAACAACGACGGGAATACAGCGTTAACACTAGCTTCCAAAGAAGGTCACTTGGCAGTAGTTCAGCTTCTCTTGGCGGCGAATGCGAGTGTGGATGCAAGAAACAATGAGGGAAAAACGGCTCTTGATTATGCCTCTGAGGAGAACCACGATCAGATAAGACAACAACTACTGAAATTTAAGGTTGTTTCAAAATGATGAACAACAATCTTGAGATCTCCAGAAGACAAATTGGTCGAGGTGTTCTCTTCTTTGCAGATGTCCGTTTTGAATTGAAATTCGAGACGAGATGAACATTTCTAAGCAATTTAATAGCGGTATTTTTAACTAAATTATCTGCCGGGAAAAACCAAAGCTAAAAATAAATGTAAAGGATTGTGAAATCATCACATAGAACATGTAAGATAATCATGTAATTGTTTCGTAAAATGAAATAAATGAAAGAAGTATTTGTTAATTTAAAAAAATACTGTCTGTGTAACATATTTTAAATGAAAAAACGTTACAAACGGGTTAAAAATTATTATTAATTAAATTATTATTTTAAGTAATCAACGGAGAGTACTGTTAAACTCCATTTAATAAGCAAACAATGGAAAGTACTAGGAAACCCATTTGAACAATTTTACAGAACACAACAGTTCAATTAACGTATGTAGTAAGTTTAATTCTGTATTGAACTATCGAACTCCAAACAGTCGTTTTAATTCGAATTTAAACATACTTATGGTTTGATTTAGATGCCTTAATCAGAGAATGCTTACTTAGCAGGTAGTAATAAAACCGAAGATTTCATTGCCGGATTATTTATCTTACATTTACACACTACTGACTCTTATACTCCACTTCTGCCTTGACTACGCTGACACTATGCCTGTTGCAAGTTTTTTATGTAATTATTGTTGCATTAACAAGGCCAGGTTACGAGAGGCTGCACGATTAGTCCAACAGATTAACAATATTGAAGTAGTCAAGTATTACAAGATGATATAAAAACAAAAAATTTTGATAAATTGCAACTACTACAATATTGTAAAAAATATGGTATAATAAGTAACTTAGTAATCAGCTCGATATGCAAGAAAAAAACAATTACTATAATCATCATATTCTTGGGTATTTGATAGGTATTTTAATTCATTTACACAGCTTATTTATAGTTCGTTACTCTTAACAAACTTTTATATTTGTTTAAACTTTGTGTAATTGAAAATTTAATGAGAAATATCATAATTAGGCTTAGTCAAAACGAAAAAATGAATATGAATATCTGAACCAAAGGAACTTATCACTTGTTATTTGTATCTCCCAATACAAGCACAGTAAGCAATCATAATGTATTTTAACTGTAAATAACTTTATATACTTGCTCCTTAATTTGAGTAACTAAGCATAATTTAAAATTCAAATTAATTTTCATTGTTCTTTGCAGTGCCAAAAAATGGTAAAATAAATTGTTCATTACATAATATAAAGAGGAGAATTGTTTCATATGATCTCACATGTATTCAGCACATTGACGGTTGCCTTGAGGTAGCATGTGAGTTAGTTTGGTTACTCTTAAATCAGAAAAGCACAAGAATTTGTCAAATGAATGTTTTCTTCCATTGTTGTAAAAAAGTATATTTGCACCAATCTAAGGGTAAGAATCTGCCATAGTGCCAGCTATCTGTTGTGTGAAATGTTGAGCACAAAACACAAGGTACACACAAGCAGCAAAATAATAGCGAACAAAAACAAATGCACATTGAAACTAAGTGACACAAAACATAGATAACTCACCTTCCATTTTATAAATAAATACATAAAATATCATTCTATCACACTTCAAAATATTACAGTTAATTTTTTAGATGATATGTAGTCTTGTGTGTAAAGAAAGAAGTAAATTTTGTTTTGTATAAAGTTTTTATGTCGAATACGTAGTTAACAGTTTGAAACGATAAAGCGCACGAGCCATTCGGTCTAATCTGGGCGCCAGATTCAAAATAAAGTAATATAAAGAAAATCACCGATATCCTGTTACTCCTAGGAAGAGGGCGTGGCCCAGTTGATTAAAATCCAGCGCGGCCAGGCATTTATTAAATGGTCGTACGGCATTTAAAGATGGAGGAACGCAAAAATTCAATTGTTTTCTGATAAAAGAAAAATAGGACAATCGCTGGCGCGTTTGGGTCCACACTGGGAAGTGCGCGGGGTGTGGGACCCGAGGTACGCGCTGGGTAAGTGCTGAGCAGGCCTTGGAACTATTCCACCGGCTTCGCCAGACTTCCCCGAATCTGGCGCGCTTTTCAAAATGGAAATAATTTTACTCTTCACATTGTTATAATTTAATTCTCCATCGATCCCATATCCGTAATCACTTTCTTGGTATGTTCCATCAAAATTTATCTTTCTGTTGCAGTACATTGGTTACCGCCTAATTCAGAAGCTTTTCCACTTCAGTCAAAGTAATTGACTGTTTGGTGCCATATAACCTCTTACTTCAGCCCATATTAACTCAATGGGGTTACAATGGCGGTGGTGGGAAGGCAAGCGAATTTCTCCATGAACTTTCCGAGTTGCAATATTGTCAATTATGTAAATTGAAAATTCAAGTTTGGATCTGCTTACTATCTGCAGTAATTCTGACTTCAGTAATTCATCGGAAAATGCCACAAGTCTTGTCTACCAGTTAATTATGGATTGTTTTCTCCATGACAAAGTAAATGCCTTGTCCGGAATAACTGAATGGTACCACGAATATTTGAGTACAATACACAGGAAGATTATTGAGACTTGAGTTGAGCAGATTGTTGAGAGGCGTTTCTTCAAACCAACGACGGAAGGTTTCGTGGTACACTTCTTCGTGGTAGTCTGTACATTTTCTTGAACGGAAACACAAGAGCATTTTTCACGAAACCCTCCCACGAAACACTGTTCCGCAATAATAGCCCTTAACTGGAGCTCCAGGGCCCTGAGGCCCCTTTATAATTTATTTTGATTACGAATTTTGTCGCAATGAGTTTCCACGCAACCGAGACTCCCATATAAATCCACTTCAGTGAATTTACTGAAGTTTCTAACCTGTCTAATGTTTGTCCACGTTCTCTTTAGTGCTCCGTAGTGTTGTTGTAAAATTGTATATATGTAGGCAACGGTAAGGGTCTCGTAGACCCTAAGGCTCCATTAGTGTAAGTGTATTGGCTTTGTGTAATCTCCTTTGTTGCATTTACAATTGTAAATAGGAAAACATTTATTGCTTGTGTAATGTGTCGTATGCCAATATGTAATGGATCAACCAGACAATTTGCATACATTGCTTTGATTGATCATACTTTTTCTTTCAAATTATGGTGTTTATAAAAATATTACCAGTGCTGTCCATTCTCACAACCAACGATATACCAACAATAAAAATATATATCAAAACTTACCACCTAACCGACAATATAAATATAATCCATACAAGAAACAATCCCTATCCAACAATGTACATTTCGGTTCATTTTTAATTATTTTTTTCTCATTTTTATTTGGAATTTGTTTGCGAACAAACATGGATATATTCCATATAAACATATGACGATGCTCTCAATGTTCAAACAGTTTTTACTTCGTTATATAAATATATTATGGTGTTTCAAAATTCATGTAATTACTTTTGATTTTATTTAAGGTATTTATAATAATAATAATAATAATAATAATTATTATTATTATTATTATTATTATTATTATTGGTCTATTTTACATCATTTCTTTTTGCAAAATGCATCTTTAGATTGGGCTACTTTCTTTTTAACAATGTAACAGTATTTTCTGTAGAAATTTCTATTTAAAGATCTTTAGAATTCAGCCATTTTTTTACACATCTGTTTCTTCTTCTTCTTAAGGAGATTTTCGATTTCTTCCTTTCACCAGTATTCCTTCATTCTAAATCTACGTTTCTTTTTTCTCTCCAATTGACTCCGTAGTGGCCTTGAGTAAGGATTCCTTTATGAAAATGTACATTTCCTCTGTGGACCTCTCGACTTTCCTATTAATCTTTTTGCGCCAACCTTAACGTGGAAATATGGAAATTATAGAAATAAAGGAATATGGTGGATTCGTTTCAAAACTCTCCAGTTAATTACTCACAATTTTGTTTCCTGTTTACACTCACCTTCTACGGTTGGTGTTTCTCTCTTCCTTTGTCTAAACCAAGATGATATTTTTAAGAGGTTACGATCGGGTCCACAATCAGCCCCTCTTTGCACACGCACGTCCATAATTTTCAAGAGACATGTCTATCCAATAATGGAATAATGAATAATTGATTTGAACCCTATAGTACTTCGTGTCCGTGTATATTTTCGGATATCTTTGTGAGAGAAAAAGCCGTTCAGAATCTTTTGAGGGAACTGTTTAAATTCCTCAATAAGACGAGAACTATTTTCATTTAACACGTCTTCTCCATATTAACCCACTACTTGATCCTTTACTTTTCTCCACGCCCTTGCATTGTAATCACCTAGTAAAATTAATTCCTTCTTATTACCTAAAGTTAAAATTAATTCACTTAATTAAGTATAGATTTTTTCCTTCACAAATAAGTTGACGTCATTGTTTACATATACACCGATAATCATAAAAATAAATATTAAAATATTCCAGATCAAGGGTTATTATTCTTTCATTTATGACATTCCAACTTTTAACATGTGTCTTTCATTTCTTATGCATCAAAACAAAAACTCGACGCCTTTGCTCAACGATGTCTTACTACAACACTGAAAAAACGTAAAAAAATCTTCCCACTTCTCATTTCCATCTCCCTTCTTTTTGATTTCCGTTAGTAAGTCTATTTAAATTGTGTACAATTTTCATTCATTTGATACTTCAAGTCTTTTATTTCTCAGCCTCCGGACATTCTAGTTTCCTAAATTTGTTATTCATTTCCGCTGCCTGTTTCGTCGTAAAGTTTCTGATTCCGAGGCGCGTTGGGAGTAGTTTGCATGTTTGGTATTTTTATGAAGAATACCGAGCAGTCGATCGCTTCAACCCCCAACCTGGAGGGACAGGGAATTTTATGTGAGGATCTCCATGCCCATTGCCTTTTCTATGGCTTTCAAGTCCCCCCTTCTCTGAGTCCTATCTACCTTAATATGTAAAAAGAAAGGGAGAAACTTGTGATGCAACAGAATGGCACACACTTTCCCGAATCAGTTTTCTATTTCCTTTGGTTTATGCTAGCTACTCAGACATACTCTTGCCAGCAATCATCTATCGCCACCCAAAATAAATTTATTTAACAATTTTCTCAATTTTTCGATTTCCTAATAATAAAATGTAAATATTATTTAAATAATATTAAAGTACAGTAAAACCTCGCGCAAAATGGCAATTTCCTTTGAAAAATTTGGAACCGCTTATAAGAAAACAAGGCGCTTAAGCGCTACTGTAAATTCGACATTTGAAGCTCTTTTTCACAGAAAATTAAATTTTCGAAAAACTTCATTAGAAATCATTTTAATTACTTTACTCACAAATACAATATTGTTTACAAATTCCTGGAAATGTACTTTCAACGGCTTGAGGGATCTTTAAAAAAATTTACAATTGTGAAATTTTTGAAAAAAAAATACTCCAAAGTGAACTTGGTACTATTATTACCATCCGTTCTAAATATCTGAAGAAAATGATGTTTGAATGTTTCTGAAAACGCGCAATTTTAATCTAGTTTCCCCCAAAAACGGTTGAGTTTTCGAGCAACTTTATTTGACGTTATTTAAAGTGCATGTACTCATAAATATAATAATGTGAACAAATTGTCGTTACGATAAATATTAACGACATGAGAGACAAATAAAAATATTTTTGTAATATTTGAAAAAATAAAAGAATAAAGGAATAAGGCGTTTATGTTATCTAATAGTGTACATTTAGCAGTATCTCTACCAAAAGGTGTAAAGATAAAATTTGGAGGCGTTTTTGTGAAAATCTTGTTTTTGTAGTTTTTAAAATTGCTCAATGTGCACCCAATATTGCGCGAAAGCTACTAACTTTCTAAAAAAACTAAGTTTCAAAAACATTTAGTTTTTAGTTCTGTAGTTGTAGGAAGATTCCGAAAAAAAATCAAACATTTAAAATTTTGCGAAAATTCGGTGTTAAGAGTGGAAATCGGACATATGCCACATTTATAAGTGAATTTTACTTTATTCTTATTACAAATTTAAAGAAAAAATTTGTATCCATTTTTTTAAATTGAAAATGTCCCTGGAGATTCATGTTAAGTAATGAATAATTTTCAAAATCGCAGAGCTTTGCCTCAGGTCAAAAGGACAGGGGTTTCTTTCATTTGGAAAGAATCCTTCGCATGGTTTACTCTCTAGCTTTGTTCTCATATATTAGACGGACGGACAGACGAACGTTTAAAAAAAATAATTTTTTTTGGTATCAGGGAACTTCAAAACGTGTATTTTCGTTGAGATCTCGAACTCTATTTTCCGCAGCATTACATAACTTTCCCTATACTTCGTATAATACTCCGTATATACGTAGGTATACGGGAAAGTAAAAACTGGAAGATAAGGAAAGACTTTCCAATCCTCGAAAACCTAATAGCGTCGGTGTGTGAAACTAACGAGTGCTGGCCAAAAGGGGTCTATAGAATAGACGAAAAGCATTGTGACACAAGCAAAGATACCACAATTGTAGAAGTGGGGAGCCAGGTGGGCAAGAACACGTCCTACTGAGGTAAATGTCACAATCTGGAAGGTCAAGATATAGTAATAGAAAAGAGATACGAGCAAGGAGAATAACTAATAAGACAGTTTCCGGGGATTAGAGAAGTGATAGTAATTTTTAGGGGTAGGAATGAAAAAAAAGAGAAGTTAAACGTTATTAGGATTAGTTGTAGGACACCACTTTTTCAGGTTCCTCTGATGTGGGTGACCCTACTAGTAGTCATAAAAATAAAAGCCATACCACTGCCAGCTTAGCCGTCTCCCTCACTGAAGCACACAAGCCTTCCCGCCAGCACGGACAGTGCTACTTCAAGGCGATGTCTCAAGGAGAGTCACACTTACTTAACATTTAAAATGCAGATGAATTTTATATTATTTATTATATTTAGTGAATTTTTCACCTCAAATGTCAAGAACATTCTCTTATGAAGTTTTTCAAAATGTCAGAAAATTTCTGTATTAGCTAACAACGAAGTTGTTCAGGAAGATTCTCTCAAAACCACAAAAAAATATTTTACATCAAATCCTGCATTAAAATAATTTTTGCTGCTGTAGGCCTCTTTTTAAAAGTCTTGTGTCAATTTATCTGTTGGGGTCTATATTTTTTTAATAAACAAAAATATGTTTTTATAACTCTGTATATTCAATATCCACTTCGAGGAGGAAAAACAAAATTATTAGGTTTATTGAGTAGATATCGTACCAATGTAAGGCGCAATGTAAATTTACTTTATTTTTTACGAAAAATGTGTAGTTGAAGGTTTTAAAGTTAAAGAAACATTGAGACATTAGTCCTGTTGGAACCAATGCTGTTGGATCCAGTTGAGATAAATGAACTCTCCCTAGCTATTTAACTAATTGGCACACCACCTTTAAATTAGATTTCATCACGTACTACACAAATTCATGATGCACTTTGATTTAAGTAGTTACGTGAAAAGGTCAGAATATGAAATATTAAAAACTGTGACAGATACCAATAATAAGAAAACGTGTGTGCTGTCGTGGCCCCACTACGTATGCTTGTAAATCTACACCGGACGTTGTTATAGTGTCGTTTAGCAGGATGCGGTGACGTCATCCGAGAGCCAGACGCTGCCAGCATAGGCCGGCGTGACGTCACGCATGTGGGAGATTAAAAGTCGTCGCGACGCTTGGCAACGCCACTCCGCCCGGCGCCGCGACGCCCGACGCCTCTCGCTGAGGGCGACGCTTCTATTGGACACTCGGACGCGGCTTTTAGGGCAATCACCAGATCACCACCTGCTCCGTCGACTGCGGCGGCCCGGGTGAATTCGGCTGGTGACGTCGCACGAGTTGCAAAGGTTGGTGAACTGAGAGGCAAAGACCTTGCCCTTCTAAGTCTACAAACAATATTTTTAATATTTAGTAAAGAATTTTTGGTAACAATGGGAGCAACCGTAGATATTTCTCGGGATTCTGAAGAAGAGGGAGAATCAAATATATACTCATACATTTTTTATTGGATTTTGGTAGAAAAATCTCACAACTTGAATATTTTATCAATTTATTTTCAAGAATATGTAACAATAAAACTAGTGTTGCTACAACAGCACATCCTTCTCGCATTATTTATCAGTTGTAATTTTTGAAAATTCAGAGAGTACAGAAGTAACTCACGCGTGCGTCTTTTAAGCTCCTTTGTTTAATCCGCGGAAAAGAAATTTAAGAAGAAAATTTGGAACACCTTTTGCGAAAATGTGTTTTTTAATTAATGGCAATAATGTCATTCAATAATTAATCGTAAACTTTTCGTTTTTTCAAAAATTGTACAAGTTCTTTTTTTAAAGAACTGTGTTTTATATCATATTTTCTTAAAGGCAAATATCTCTATCTTTACTTTGCAGTTTTAAAATATCAACTTTTATGCAATTTTCGAAAACAAAAGAGAGTTCGCCGAACATGAGATTACAAGCTATCTTTTTATTGCCCTTCAACACATAATCAGAGAAAAATTATCTGAAACATTTGAAGCCGTTTTTTAGAAAAAGTTTGTTAAAAAATTCTATACTGTCTATATTTCGAAAAATTTGTATTTTAAAAAAATTGTACATCAACTTATTTCAAGATATGTCTTTGAATGACAGATTATATTTAAAAATTCTCTATCGCCTATGTTGTAGCTGTAGGAAGACACCAAAAACAAAAATATTTTGAAAATGGTCGAAAAAGTCGGGGTTTTAATGAAAGGGGCGTACCGACGTTTTGCAGTCTATTAAATTTTCGGTATCATGTTCCCCCAAGAAAGGGATTCCTATTACACATCATGTTAAAGAAGTAATTTTCTTTACAAAGGAACAACAATTAACCAGTTTTTGGTTACTAGGCTTTGATTATGTTTTGTTGTGTCATATATTCCTCGTTTACCAGAGCACAATTACAATACTTAATTTTCTTAATACGTAAGAACAAGAAAGTGGACTAATATTCCTACAACTAATTTCTCCAATTATTTATTAATTTAAAATTTTCAAAAATTCAGAGAGTTCAACAAAAATCAAGCATGTGCGTTTCTCTAAAGCCATCGTTGTTTGTTGTTGTTTTTTTCATTGAAAAAAATTAAAGAAAAAATTTGGAACCGCTTTGAGGAATTACGTTTATTATTAATTGCATTAAATTGAAGCACATATTACGTGAAATCGACTTGTATTTTCAATTGTACGCGTCGTTTATTAAAGCGCTATTTTTAGAAGTTTTTGTTGAAGATAAAAATCTTTGTCTTCGATATCACAGTTTTGAAATGTTAAATTTTTTCAATTTTCCAAGAACAAGAGAGATCATCAGAAATGACTAGCACTAATTTATTACCGTCATTTATACATACGAGAAGACAATTTAAATAAAATATTTCTAGCCTTTTTTTTTGTTGAGAAAATGGTTTAATTTTTTTTCAAATTGTCGATATTTCTCACAAAATTACGCGATATGTATTAATCTTGTTTGAAAAATTGAACATGACCTAATACCAAAAAATTCTTAAAAAACAAATTTCATTCCGAAAAGAATCTCAAACTAAAAAAATGGTAATTGTAGAAGTATTCGAAACAAAATTTAACATTTGAATTTTCCATCAATTAATGATTTCCACAAAAATGAGACTTGCATTATTCTGTTAAGCATAATCTACGCTATCCAAAAACAAATGTTAATCAAAAATTCTTGTACTCTTTTTGACAAAATTTTGAAAATATTGTCGAAACTTCTTCTAAACTATCCTTCAAAATTAATAAATTTACTTCACACTCAAGAGGGCCTCATGTTCATTTAAATTGATGGAGAAATACTGATTTCGGAAAAACACAATGTGTTTGAAGAAGTAATTTCTGTAATTAGGAACAGCTTGTATATATTTTTTCGTTGTTAGAGCCCGGCAATGAGAGTTTTCTGTCGGAATTTAGACACTTTCCGGCGCACGATTACTCGTACAATAATTTCCCTTGTTAGGAAGTGAGGGCGAAAAACATATGTGAACATATTAACGAGATAATTATCTTCAACGCTATTTTAATTATAATATAAATTTTTCGACAGCAAAATAGGGAAAAGTGGATAAGCTCGCAGCAAAACTGAAGTGCAGACATTTTACATCTTCTTAAGTTTGCATCAATGGCAATCTTTCGTGATATAGTATATCCTTATGTGTGGAAATTATTAACTAGTGTGCCATCCCAAGTAAGAATCCGGGCGAGGTATTGCAAATATATTATTTTTTACCACAGGCGAAATGCATCGGGCCGCCTTATCAGCTATTGCGCACGCGATGGCCAGCTAGTGTTTATCGCCGAGGGAATGAGCGATCTACGAGTATTCCCATTTGCCACTTTATTGGCAGACAGCCACAGCTGCAGCCGAAGGTCAGAGCGAGGTTTATGGTAGAGATCGCGCCCTCCCATTCCCGATGCATACACCCAGCCCCTCCCTCCACCCCTCCTCTCCCTCCACCCCTCCTCTCCCTCCACCCCTCCTCTCCCTCCACCCCTCCTCTCCTTGAATATTGTTGTATACTCGACAAGATAAATTCTTTTTAAAAATATTTATACACGCATTAAAGTATGGTTGACAAATACGAAAATTCAAAATGTTTTTGTTTCTTGCCTTACTGGCGGGCAGTTCCTTTGGTTGGAATTTAAGTACTTCTTGAGGTGGTACAACTTCACGATTATACTTGGTAATTAAATGGCGGATTCTTGACTCACGTTTTGATTCTCACATTTTGATATTTTCTTGTCCCTCACATCCCCCTTCAAACATACTCACTGACCAACATCAGCAAAAGCAAATAGTTTCACTATAGTTTCATTTAGTGGCAGAGAGAATAAATTGGCAAGAAATGTTATTTCCGCTTCGGATTTCAATTAAAAATCGACTCTACAAAGAAGAAAAACACCTCAACCAATATGTCGTCTGTACGCGAAGATATCAGAACTGTTAATTATAATCATTTCGAAGCGACGTTAAATTTGTGTAGCGCTTGTCTTATTAGGTCGTGTTTGTTCACGGTGGCATATTCAAGAGCAGTTTTTCCTGTTTTGCTTCTTGCATTGACATCCGCTTTCGCAGCCAAGAGAAGTTCAACCACATCCAAATGGCCATCCCTTGCAGATATTGTTAAAGCCGTATCTCCGTCATGGTCAGAAATGTTTACGACAGCGTTCGCTTTCAAAAGCTCACGCACTACATTGGCGTGACCATTCCATGACGCAAGCATGAGGGCCGTTTCTCCATTGTCGTTTATTTTATTCACTTCCACATTCGCAGCCAAGAGTAGCTGCAAAACTTCAAAATGGCCACTTCTTGAAGAAAATATTAAGGCTGTATTCCCGTAGTTGTCACAAATGTGTGCGTTTGCGTTTGCTTTTAAAAGCTCACGAACCACATTGGCGTAGCCATGCTGTGAGCCAAGCAAGAGAGCCGTTTCTCCAAGTTTGTTCTGTTCATTCACTTCAGCATTCGCGGCCAAGAGAAGCAGCACATCAAAATGACCATCTCCTGAAGACAGCGTTAAAGCCGTATTCCCGTCCTTGCTCAACATATTTACATTTGCGTTTGCTTTCAAAAGCTCACTCACTGCGTTGGTGTCACCCCGCCATGAGGCATACATGAGAGCCGTTAGTCCTTCTTTTGTTTTTGCGTTCACCTCTGCATTTTCAGCCAACAGAATCTGCAAAATCTCAAGATATCCTCCTCTTACAGTATTAATTAAAGCGGTATACCCATTAATGTTTGAAATGTTTACATTAGCGCTCGCTTTCAAAAGTTCACGAACTGCTTTGACTTTACCTCTTATTGAGAAATAATGGAGAGCCGTTCGTCCTCTATTGCATCTTGCATTGACATCTGCATTCGCAGCTAAGAGCAGCCGCATCACTTCCAAGTGACCATATATTGAAGATGCAAGTAAGGCTGTATTGCCTTCGTTATTCGAAATGTTGACATTGGCGTTTGCTTTCAAAAGCTCACGGACAACATCAATGTGGTTTTTCTCTGAGGCAAGTATCAATGGTGTTTTCCCGGCGCTGTCTGCGGCATCAACTGACACGCCCGCCGCCAGCAGCGCTGCTAGCGCCTCCACGCGGCCGTACGACGCAGCTTCACGCAGCGCCTCCTCCCCGGCGACGCCCACCACCTGAACAGAGTAACAGGCAATGACGTCACAAATATATACGCCAACAGCATTAACGGAGGAGAGGGGTCACACACAAGACGGAAGTCACAATTGCACACACGTTCCACATGGGCAGAGCAAATGGGCAATAAATTTACAAGTGGACACACTCAACCACCTGTGCTGAGAGAGAGCAAATTACATATCAAATGAACGCATTCCAACCATCCAGAGGAAAATGAAAATGAAGTCACAAGTATTCACACCCCTAACCCATGAACAGAGAAAATGCAATAACATTACAAATAAACTTACGCCAACCACGTGAACAGAGCAAATAGCTAACGATGTCACAAATAAACATGCAAATTGACTGAACAGAGTCAAAGCCAATGATGTCACAAACGAACACACGCCCACCACTTTAACAGATCCAAAGGGTAATGACGTCTCAAATATCAACCAGCAGAACAGGGCCAAAGGGAAATTACATCATGAATGATGAACGCAAGGAAATGCGAATGATGTCACAAGTGAACACGTGCCAATCGTCTAAACATAGGGAAATGCAAATAACCATACCACTAACAATCTGCGAATAAACTCATCGCAGTTTTAGTCGATTGATTCCAACAATCTGCTTGATTCCACCAGCATCAAAGTAAATGGCTCGTAACCAACGACAAAACTTTCGCTGGAGCAGAAAGTTACAAAGAAGATATTCTGAACATCTGAACAAAGCAGAAGATATCACACACACGAAGAACAGCCATTCGCCCGAACGGAGCAAATGGCACGTCAGGAATGAAAACTCGCAAACTTCTTGAACATAGCAGAGAAACCTCACTATGACGATTTTAAACAACTTGAACGGGGCAAAAGGCGCAACACAAATGATTGCAAGGAACGTAGCAAACCGGACGTCAACAATGAAATCAAGTCAACTCCTTGAAAACGCCTCACGAGTAAAAATCTTCAACGACCAGAACGAATCAGAACGTACCACCACAAAGACAAACTGCTGATCACGTCAACAAAGCAAATGATACGTCACGAAAGTGAACTCGGTCGTTGAACACAGCAGACACGTCACGTCTGGAGATTTTAACAACATTAACAGGGTTACTAGGACGACGCAAGACGAACTGCCCATTTCACAAACGGTGCAATTTGCACGGCGCCAATAAAAACACGCCATCTCGTTAACATAGAAAAATGGATCCAATGAAGACCTGCTATTCACTTGATCAGTAAGAACCCTGCATGGTCTGCTACACCACACATAAAATTAGAGGACAAAAGTCCCCGGTATGGTTACCTAAGATATACGCTTTTATCCCCCCCCGCCAACGCGCAAGTACGCCGACAAACTAGTGTACGATCCCAACCGGAAAGCATATGCCCTCACGGCACTTTCCCGATTCAATGCCTGGGCCGGGCCGCTCTGCCACCTCATAGCTCCTTCACTGTGTCATCAGAAGTATCCGAACACGTCCATAATGGTGTTACGGTGTGGTCGTGATTTCCATGGAACGGCTTTATACCCCTTGTTGTTTTGTGTCGCATTCTCACGGCACAGGCCTACGTTGATGTTTTAAACTCCTTCTTGGTTTCCACTGTTAAAGAGCAATTCGGGGATGGCGATTCCATCTTCCAACACGATCGAGCACCTGTTCATACTGCACGGCCTCTGGCGAAGTGGTTACACGACTATAACGTTCCTGAAATGGACTGGCCTGCACAGCGTTCTGACGTAAATCCTATCGAACACCTTTGGGATGTTTTGGAACGCCGACTTCGTGTCAGGCATCACCGATCTACATCGATACCTCTCCTCAGTGCAGCACTCCGTGAACAATGGACTGCGATTGCCCAAGCAAACTTCCAGCACCTGATTGAAAGTATGCCTGCGACAATGGAAGCTGTCATCAAGGCTAAGGGTGGACCAAAACCCTATTGAATTCGAGCAATACCGATGGAAGGCGCCATGAACTGGTAAGTCATTTACAGTCACGAGTCCGAATACTTTTAATCACATAGTGTAGCTATCCAGGTCAGTGCCGGAGTCAAAACAATCTCGCTTCTCGCAAGCGCCGAGAAAAATTGCTCCTCTTTGCCCAGAGTATCGGGCCACTGCGACGACGATGCCAAATTTCTCACTGGGGGCCCCAGGGTCGACTTGTAGGGTATTCGGGAAAATATGTGCCATTTTGTAGCACCACTAGTTTCTTCCAAGGTCTGTTCGATGTAGAACTGAGATATACTTCTCTATCCACTAATATCACTCTAGGTTTTGGGTCGATGTTTTTTTTTTTAAACTGCCATAAACTATGGTATTTCCTTAGCGTATGATATACAAAGAATTATAAAGCTTTAAAACTTGAAATTTTGTTTACATAACAGAATGAAGATATTATTGAGCTCTACTAAAATGTATACAAATGTATAATAAACTCTAAAATAAAAGCACATGTCTGTTGCAGTCATGGCCGAAGGATCTTTAAAGTAAAGGTGATATAAATGCGGGAACGTAGTAAAGGTTATTATTTCTTACTGCAGATCAGAAGTAGAAAAATTATGAAATAAATTCACAACGATTTTTGATTTTTGACCAACTTTTGAGATTTTCCGAGCTTGTTTTATGGTTTTGGGACACAAATTTTGAAAATATTTTTGTTACATTTTTCGCCTCCTTACTGCTTTTCCCTCGAAGCTATGGACGTATATCGGCCGGAACCTGTGAAACCGCGACTGGGAGATTTATGTTCCCAATTCTGACATTTTATGTGGGTTTCGAATATGCCGCCATGCTGCAGAAATGTTACCGTCTAACCTACCGCACAGCCAATCCCACCCAAGGATCGGCCGCATACCATCTATTTACTGAACATCAACCTCAGGTTATGGACATGAGTTCCGCCGTGAAGCTCAGGGTCGGGGTGACTGACTACATTCCCCAACAGAAACCACGATTTACTTACCCAATCTTGTCTCCCCCTGCGGTGACCAGCTGGTCAGAAGAAAGGACGAATGATGTCACGAATTAACTCCCGCTAGGCTTACTTCCAATCTCAACATTGTTTCGTTCAAATACTCTGTAAGCGAGAGGTGAAAACCGGTAAATATCGTAATGGCTAAATGTGTAAAAATGTGTAAAAATGGCTAAATGTGTAAACTGGTTCAACAATAGCCCAATATTCTCCGTAACATTGATATCCGTTACAAAATATCACAACCGCATAGGAGAACTCAAACCCCCAAAAGTATTCGCTCATGTTGGGATATCTCGCGAGCGTATGTTCTCTAAACAATGATCTTATCTGATATACTACCAGCATAGAATACTTATTGTCTCAATGTTTCCGATATAAGGAAGGAAATGTTGAACGTTTGCAATTTGCAAAATTTTCCAACTTTAATAAAAATCTGAGCTACATGACATTAAGCAAACGTTCTTCAGTTCCTCAGTAAACTAGTTAAGCTACGAACTTATACAGACTCCCTGACCCTAGATACTTCCATTTCTCTTGCGTCTTTTCGTTTCTTTCGTCTTTTGCTCCACCTTCCCAGCTGCTATTTACTTGAACCTAAATACATTATTTACGTTTCCATAATTTCATGGTTCCTTTTCAAAAAAATTGAAAGAAAACATTAAGATTATTTTAGGGTTAAAGCTGGACACTTTTTCCAATTTTCAATGAAAACTTTTGAATCCGTATTAGGAAAAAGTTTGAACTAATTTTCTCAGAATTTCTTCGCATTTTGAGGAACTCCATTATGTGAAGAACTTATATTCACAAACGTATTTATGCATAAAAATGACCATAATATAAATATCTTCTTCTTCTTCTTCGAATTAATTCGATTTAATTTAATATAAATATTACATTAATTTTTTTTTGATTACGAATTTTATTTTACTTTCTCTAAAACGTAATGAGCATGATAGAGAAAGTATTGTAACACTCAGACAAAATACATCATTTGTGAAAGAAAATTCTTATTGTGGGTGTTTATTGATACTGATCTCGTTCAAATGTGCAATGTACAATAATAATGATAGGTAGGAACAGATAATACGAACACTAAATCACAGAGTTGTGGCCCTGCTTTGATATCGAGACTGTTGTACTTCATCTAATACTTCTAATGTTGTACTAATCTACTCTGGATTTATTGTCAAATACCTGAAGTGTGGAAGTGGCTATTATAAAACCCACTTATAAAAGAGGTAGATCGATCGATCGATCGATAGATAGGTAGATAGAAAGTTAGATATGTAGGTAGATAGGTAGGTAGATAGATAGGTAGATAGATAGATAGAGAGATAGATAGATAGGTAGGTAGGTAGATAGATAGATAGACAGATAGATAGAGAGGAGGTTGGTAGCACTGATCGTGCCGTGCGAACGCGCTGGATGTGAGGTGCCGCTTCAATCCGGAGATACAAGCGAATTCTGGGCAGGAGCGACCCAAGGTATGTTCTCGCAAATGACTAAAGCTATGCTTAACGTGTGGAAATAAGGGCATGATCCGGGATGATCGCGTAATCACTCAGACAGCACATAATATTTTCCTTGTCATCCACCCTCTTGTGCCGCCATTGAAGAGCGTGACCTTGAAGCGCCCTTCAAATCGGCAGCGCTGTGCGGGCGTGGGTGGAAACTAGACGCACAACTAGCGCTCCCTAGCAGTGGCTGACCAACAACTGCAACCTCAGCGCCCCCTGGCGTTGCGGCTGCCACACTGTAGACACTAGCGCCTCAAGGGAGTGGATGACCTACCATCCATGGCGGAAATGGCTGATAGCTCTAAGGCGACCGCGATTCGGCGTGAAGGAAATAGTCGAGAAGAGGACCAAGGGACCTCAAGCCTTTTGGCCAGCCCACTGAACGCCCAAGCTAATGAAAATGCCGGGGAGGAATGCCCAGCTATAAGAAACCTCAGTCAACAGACTGACCTTCTTAGAGACATGGGGGAAACAATCTCCGAAATAGGTAAAAGACTGGAGTTCATGCATTCTATCGTTGCCGACGCGCGCAATATCCATAAGCCCGTGAAAGCGGCACTAAATGAGGCCATGGCACTATTCGAAATACTGACGGAGAAGAGCAGTGCGATTATAAAAACGGGATCAGTTCGAGAAATAGTGTGCAGCACGGAGACGCACATAGGCAAGAAAATAGAAGAAACCGTGCCTAAAAAGAAAAGTAAGCATGGCCAAAGGAAAAAAAAGTCACCTCGAGAGGACGGCCAGAGAAGGGAACCTTCCGAATCCGGCACAAGGGAAATAGATGAACCCAATGCACACGGAACAAGCGAAGAAGATGAACATCTCCCTCTGGAAAGCGAGCAAGAAAAAGGCTGGCAAGAAGTCAGAAGGAAACAAAAAAAGAAGAAAAAGGAAAGTAAAAATGACGCCATCAACGTGGCAGCTAAAGTGGGTACGTCATACGTTGACATCTTTAAAGAAATCAGCACAAAGATGAAACCCAAAGAGGGTGGGGCTGATTTTAAGATGGTGAGGAAAACAAAGAAAGGCGAATACCTATTCGTCCTTCAAGAACAAGGAAAAACCGAAGAATTCCACCATATATTCAAAGAAACCCTGGAAGGAAAAGCGGATGTAGCGGTCCTAACTAAGCAGTCGACCATCGTCGTTAGAGACGTAATGGAGTTCTCCACCGAAGATGACGTGAGGGAAGCCATCCGAAAAGAAGCGGGAATACCAGATCTGGAGATGGCCTGCTACCTAAGAAAAGGGTACGCCGGCCTACAATCGGCAATAGTCAAATTGCCGCAGAACTTGGCCGCAGCTCTCCTCCAGAAAAAGAAAATAGCAGTAGATATGGTATACTGCAGTATCACTGTGCGGAAGGAGGTGATCAGATGCTACAGGTGTCACGCATATGGCCATATCGCCAAACGGTGCAGCGGCCCCGACAGGAGAAAGCTCTGCTGGAACTGTGGAGGTGACCATCAAAGAAAAGATTGCACTACGGAGACTGCCTGCATATCCTGCAAGGACAGCAATGTCAACAACCAACATCGCCCGGGCAGTAAACTTTGCACGTCGTTTCAAAATGCGCTAACTAAGCAAAAGAAACAATGGAGCTAAAATTCCTGCAAATAAACCTAGGGAAAGGCAGGCAGGCACAAGACCTACTCCTGCAAACGGTACAAGAAAAAAGAATCGATATAGCCATAATATCGGAACAATACAGGAAGCCAGTCTCAGGAACATGGTACCAGGATCTATCAGGCAAATCAGCTCTCTACGTCGCCAACCCAGATTTGAAAATTCGAAGGGTGGAAGAAAAGAACAAGGGCTTCGTATGGATCGAAGTAGGGTCCCTTCGAATTTATAGCTGCTACTTCTCACCGAATGACCCCTTTCATACATTCGAAACAGAAGTGCACAACCTAGAAGATGACATTCGGACCGCTACTGGAGAAGTCTTAATAGCCAGGGACTTCAACGCGAAATCCTCGGAGTGGGAGTCATCAAGAAGCGACAGAAGAGGGTCTCTTGTCACAGATATGGTAGCTAGGAGAAACCTCGTGGTGCTGTACAACGGAGGAGTAGCAACCTACGAGAGATACAACTCGAGATCAGTCATAGACCTGACTCTGTCCTCAAGGAAAACTGCGGGACAAATGCACGACTGGACGGTTCTGGAAGACGTCTCTCTCAGTGACCATAATTATATAGAGTTCGGCATACAAAATATAACGCAGAGAATTAAAGTACGAGAAAAGAAGCTGAAACCCTCATGGAACGTGAAAAAACTAGACCAGAAAGCTCTAGAAGAGTTTCTGAAGGAACAAGCGACCCTGGACGAACTAAACTGGACAGAAGGCTCAGGAAACAAACTACTGGGTCTAACAATTAAAACAGTCAAGGAGGCGTGCAACCGATCTATGCCAAAGAGATCAAATACCAACCCCACTCGGAAGCCAATGTACTGGTGGACGGACGAAATCTCAGAACTGAGAGAAAAATGCAAAAAAACGAGACGTCAGTACACGCGCTCCAAAGGATCGCAGACATTAAGAGAGGCGCTTCGACAATGCAGACAGGAACTAAAACACGCCATCAACAATAGTAAAAACCTCTGCTGGACGGAGCTACTAAAGGAAATAGACAACGACCCATGGGGCAAACCATACC
>JAZDUA010000169.1:3090000-3110643 GCA_038098605.1 Gryllus longicercus | reverse complement strand
GCACGAGCGAGCGTGCGGCGTAACGCTACATTGCAGTGGCCGCTCACCAACCGTCCTGCACCGCCGGTTCTCACCAACGTCCACGTGGGACGATGTTCTCGAATATATATACTGGCTAAAAACACCTTACAAAAAAATAAAACGCTTCTCCAAATTTCGAATTTAGAAATCATAGTTTTTGAACCCATATATCTCGAACCTTTAAATCTCAAATCTTTATACAGATCGATCTAACTCTAACCTTATTATCTCAAACCTCTGCATCTTTTACGTTTCTGGACCGTCTATACCATAAACATCTTAAACTCCAATGTCTATATGTCGACCTTTAACCCCCTAGAGTGACGCTGACCAGAATGTAATAGGTTTTGATTCCCAGTGGTTGTCGACTTCTCGATTTTCGAAATGGCTTTACTGCGAAGTCGAATTTAACCACTATTTCGAGAAGGATTTAACGACCTGTGATAGATAATTTTTCGCGGTTTCCTCCATCAAAAATTGGCAAACGCCGTGCAGTGTCTTAAAAAACGGACAGCAGATCACGTGGGGTCTTTTTCTCCGCCTACTTGTACACTCCTCTATTCTTACACATTTATTTACAAACTCTTACACTCGCATGCAGTATACTACCAAACATGTCCGGAGTCCAGTCGAGAGCTTCGAGCTTGACCCGGCAGGGTCAACGGTTCGTAGGAATACATAAATGGGAGAGAAACCTGGCTATCTTAAGTGTAGGTCAGCGCCGGATTTCACAATTCTGAGAGGGTAGAAAACAGCCGCCTCCCGCGACAAGTGCGCTGTACTTACGGGGCGAATGATCGAAACTGTAGACGCGACATGGACACGCTAAACGATCGTACTCCACACCTCGATTACACGAAACTGATTAATCTGAAACTTCGTGAAATAATCTGGAATATCGACAACTCTAACTTTGATCATTAAAATCAAGAAAACGCAAACATCAAGAATAGAATTTAACGTTTGTTTTCTTTATCCTCTTGTATGACGTTCGTTACTCGAGTTTCAAAAACGTGAGGTTCCGTGTTTCATAGCTAACCCTTTTCCTTTCAATTTGAAGATGAAGTTTCATTGTTTCGTGTGACTCTTGCAACTCAAACTGTATCACTATATAACTGAAATTTCATTATAATTTATATTTCATTAATCTTCGTTTCTTTTTTTTTCAACTTTTCGTACCTGTCATGTAATATATTCGATAACTGAAAATGCTATTTTTCAAAAAATCGAGATAATTAAGTTATAATATCTTAGGAATAAAGATCTATAGATTGTTCCATATTATATAAAGTGACCGTTTCGAAAAGTCTTTGCAGGTAAAATTCATATTTTCAGCTTCTCACGTGTCCTATTATAATAATTAACACAACGTACTATTCTTCATAAAATCGGCAAACCATTGCGAAAAACTAATAACCCATTCGGCAACTCCTGCACATGTATGCACTTTCAAAGTCAATGTCACTTCAATGTCAACCTCCTTGTTAAAGGTTCCCGTTTTTCCACTTGAATCTCTCTTTCCAAAAGGGAAAGATGTCCTGACCAAATTAAGATTAGTCTCGAGAGACGGATTTAAACTGGCATTAACATTTCGTTTACTTGTAATGGCTGAACATGATATTTCTTAAGCATCCAACATAACCTAATAGCAAATCGGTTTTTAACTTCGTTTTTAACTATTTCTTCTCCAAGGTCAATGTAGCATATTCAACATTTTGTAAAGTAGGTATTTATATACCAAAACGTTTAAATTACTTCCGGAAACTCATTCAGTTGATTAAACCGCTAATTAGGAATCATTTGTACGCAGGAGATCTCTTCGCGTGTTTGGTTTCCTGACATGTTGCTATTAATTAGAGAAAATCTCACGATCTTGCTCCTGGACTCTTTCTCCTGGTCTGCAACTTATCTACGTTGTACATCTGAAAGAACACTGATGCCCGTTCCAGTTCATACACGACTACGTAGTCTGGAGTTCTCACTACCAGATCAAGGTTTATCGACCTTGACCAGGTCGCAGTAGCCTACCTTCTCTTTTATTGCCTATCGTAACTGATGCACTTATTACTCATCCCCGAGTACTCGAGATAATGAAGTAATACACAATGTACTCGGAAACATATCTTGCATACAGTTTGCCAAAAAACTGTACGATCCGGTTATTCAAATATCAGGAGTAACTGTATGTTCTTCAAGGTCAGAAAAGAAATGGTGTCAGATATACCTTAAACGGAAAATAGTATAAAGCTTGTTCCTGCATCGCAGCTTCGTATGTTTTCTAATATCGCGATGCGTCCACAAATTGTACTCCATTTTATCTACTTCCATTCTTTCTTACGTTTTCTGGGTCATTTCTAATTACTTCGAATATTACGGATTATCAAACATTTCAACATGAAATAAAATTCAAGTTTCAAATAACATTAAATGAAAAAACGTAAAATGACGCAATAAACTAATTTGACTAAAAAATATTCACTAAAGTCAACACATTTTCATTTTTGTGTAAAAATGTAGTAAGTCTGGTTTCTCGTATTATTTCTTTAGAGGAAAATATACATACGGTTACTTTCATACGGTAAAATAAGTGAGCAACTCCACTAAGTATAAATAGACTTCAAAGATTTACACTATCTCTACTAACACTGAATGCTGGGGATGAGGGTTGGATTTAATGAACGGCCATCAGAAGGAAGCTGCGACACGTGCGGTTAATGAAGTATCGCCCAAAGGGAAAAAGAACGTTGTTAAGAAACAGCTTAAAAAACCTACTCCCCACAACTTGTTCTTCTAGTTTTCTTCCTACACACCACAATTATCACCAGTTTCGAAGCACTGAATCGGAACAGGTCACATAAAAAGCCTGAATCACGATATGATCACAAATTTGTGGTGAGTTTTCTACGCGAAAGCGGTTCGCAAACCTCGTGACCCATAAACACGTATTTGGAGATGAAGTGGGGACTCCTGAAGGAAAGCGGTCCGGGGAGCGCGGAATCTCGCAGAAGCCGTAAAAAAACAATTCGCTTCGCATTGACAGCACTCGGAGCCGTAATTGCACCGGACGTCACGGCGGGAGACAGCTGACGGCGCTGTCTCCGCAACAGCCCCGCCCCTCTCCGCCACGCCCCACATTGAATTGAATTGAATTGAATTGAATTTGCCTTGTTTTACGTGGCGAGACTCGGACCATCAGGCCCGCTCTTCCGTCCGACCACGCAAATTTCGCTACGCTCCTTTCATCAACTAGCAGAGAAAGGAGGTATTTCTTGGGCGAGAAACAGGCGATTTTGAATTTAGCTCAGAGGCGTCATTTAGGCTTGAGGATCTTTTTTACATGCAAGTAAATCTACTAACATGGGACAGCCGGCTTTACTTCCCCTCCGAAGGAAGGCGTACGAAGGATTTTGTCGCCCTAAAAATCCACGGCTTCGATCGGGTTTGAACCCGCGAGCTTGGGTATAACAGTCCGGTACGCTAACCGTCACACCATCGCCACATCTCGCCTCGCTGGCCCCGCCGGCCCTGCTCCGCCCGCGCCGCGCCCTGTCGCAGCCGTGCTCGTTTACTCGCGTCACCCTACCCCGTATCTCTTTCCCCTGAGCTCTCGCCGTAGCCACCGGCCAGCTTCCCCCTCCTATCCCTCCTTCATCTCTTGCTCCGCTGCCATCCACCCCCGCCCTGCTGTCATTCAATTCCCCACATCTGCATCCGTCTTTGTCTTAATCTCCACCTTCTAGCCCGCTTCTCCCCTGTTAATCACCCATCTCCCTCTCCCGCTCATTCCCAGCTGTATTCTTATCCCCGAACTCCATCTCATCCATGCTCCGCCTTCTCCTCCACCTCCTCCGCCTCTTTCGCTTCCTCTTCTTTTCTCCCCCTCCATCTTCTCCTCGCCCTCCCTCTTCTCTCACCACTTCTTCCTCCTTTTCCCCATTATCTCATTCTCCATCTCCTCCCCATCTACTTCACTGGCTTCTAACCACCTCTTCCTTCTTCAACTCTTCCACCTCCCACTCCTTTTCTTCGCTCCGTAATTTTGCTCCCCCGTCTCTCCCGTCGTTTTTCCTCCCCTTCTACCCTTTCCTCCCTCACCACTTCTTCCACCTCTTCCTCTCCACCATGTCTTTCCCCATCTCCACCGTCCCATTCTCCACACTCTCCATTCCTTTCTTCTCCTCCTTCCTCAACCCTCCGCCTCCTTCTCCGCGTCCTCCTCCGTTCACCCCTTTGTCTTCTTTTCTACCTCCCCTCATCTCTCACCGTATCTTTCTCCACGTTCTCGTCCACCTCTATCCACGACTCGTCTCACCCGTCCGGACGTCCCCACCCCGCCCACATCCCTGCTCGCCCCGCCCCTCCCCTCCCCGCCTCACCCCGCCCCGCCCGTCCCTGCCCTCGACCAGTTTGCTTCCACTCTCGCGCCGCGGGAAGCGGACCGGCTCGCAGGCGTCGGCGACTCGGAACCCCTCCACGTGGGCAGCGCCGCCTGCGCGGGATGACGGGCAGATCCTTTGACGGAGGCGCACTCTTCGCGGAGTCGCTTCGCCAAATTCTCCGCCCACTTGCGCCGGCTCCTTTCCCCTCCCGGCGCTGCAGGAGCTGTGCGGCCCCAGCCCACTGACGAGTCGGACCCTTTGAAGACATCGCATCAGGACGGACGTCATGCCAGACAGGGCATCCTGTCAGACAGAGTAGCTTAGCCGATCGGACATTGTATTATGCTAGATCGGACTTTCTTATTCTCTAGAACATCGAATCAGTTTGAACATTGCACCACAGGGGTCCTCAAGTCGTATCAGTTGTCTTACGGGATAGGATGTATCAAACCTTATGTACGTGCTCTAACATCGTACCAGACGCACCAAATGCTACTAAGGCTTTGTAATAGTGAACGATACCCAATAATGCATGGAGCAGTATGCTGTGGTTTGTTCAATGTTTGTGAATAGCAATAATGAATTAATGATTCCTCCATTACAATTCGGCTTAATAAGTTGGAAAAATTATCTTCAAAATTACTTATGATATGTCACTCTGATTATTTTTGTTTTGAATTTTGGGTGGTATTCAGGCATTAGGCGGATGAATGGTTTTGTTCACACGAGTCGACCACGTGTTAATCGTAGCATAACGGAAGTCCTAACAAATGGGTCATCATATCTGGCAGGCAAGTACAAGTACCGATGCTTTGTGCCTTAGCACAGCACTTCAAAAATACAAGAATCAGCGTAGCTACTTCTGTTTCTTTTGTTGCTTGACTATTTAACAATTTGAATGAGTCATCTTCAATAAGGCTTGGAAATTTCACTTCGCGTTTCAATTTTAATTAGTGTTCAAGTTTTCGGCGATTTCTATGTTTTATTAAGGCAAGTAGGTCACGTATTAATCGTACAAAATTAGACGTCATGCCAGATTGGCCATCATACCAGATACTTACGGTGCTTTGTTCTCGTGCTTAATTTTTTCTACTCAAGGCTCTTCAGTTTCTTTGTTTTTTAAGGTTCATTTAACAAGTTGGATGGCCACCTTTAATACGCCATTTAAATTCCATTCTGTTTTCCAATTTTCAATTTAAATTATCATTCAGAATTTCAGCGAGTCATGTGTTCCGGTGAGTCGGATTCATAATAAAGATAATTCAGCAGATCAAACGTCAAGGCAAATGGAACAATGTGCCAGACTCTTTCGCAGCTTCCATCTTATACTTGACTTTTTCTCTTCCTCAGACATTTCTTTTCAGAAAAAAAAATCTGCTAAAGCAATGTCGACGTTAACGTGTTTAATTTATTAATCCGTTTGTTTATAATTGAGGACTTTTTCTCTCTGAAGCAATTCTTACTGCTCTAATACATTTCGAACTGTACATTTGATAGCAAATTGTACTAAACCAAAGATGTGAATGTGTTAAACTATCACTTATTTCAGCTATATTTACAATCAACAGAGCAAAAATCGTTCTAAAAAATTCAAAAGGTAGCCTAGTTTACTTATACAAACAACGTACAATCTCGCTTCTTTCTGAAGGAAGTTTGCGAATTTTCCTCTCTGAGATTTCGTGGTTCATCTATATCGATATCGTTCAACTATCAAGTAATTAACTTCAGTAAATAGGTTTTCCACTTGTACTACTCTTAGTTCCCTTTCAGAAAATGATAATTTTACATTTTTATTTTGAATATTTTACTGAAAGCTGTATATGAGATACCCACTACTTTTTATCCAACAGAATGACAAGAAAAAACAAAGGCAAATTGCGTTGTTCTTCTAAAGATAATATAAATCTGCGTGAATAATTTACTTTTGTATGCTGACCAACGCATTTGTAAGGGACAATCAAACAAACATGATTCACTGCTGTAATCATCGGCTTTGCATCGGAGATATGCATCGTAATTTCTTTTTCTGATTTGCTGAATGTCCTATGTAGTCAGTGAATTGCAATTTCGTTGGCGGATGTCATGAACTCAACAGTAAAGGAGGATTATTTACTTAGAATATCTCCAGCCTCTTCATTACGAATTCGTTTATTCTCAAAACGAAAGAGTCATCCTTGACATGTTTTTCCTTTTTCGCAATTCTGGAGAACAATACTCATAATAGCGTTTGGCAATGACTTAGAAAGAATGTATTTGTACAATGAGTTTGCTGTCTTTTAATAATGATTTAGAATTTCTTGGGAAATATTTGCATGGTGTTCTACTTTGAAAATGACACATTTCTTTCCCAGTGCTTAAATTTCGTATCTCTTAATTCTACTTACATGAGTTATTCAGAAAGTTCGTGATTTGGAAATTTTTCATGTATTTTATTTTAGTGATCCTTTGGATCATTCAATATAAGAAAATTCATATATCTCAACTTCATAATCACCTTTTAAACATGGCATCTTGTGAATGAGAAATGTAAAATGAGTAAACTAGGGGCATTGTGCCAAAACAAACTTCTTTTATTCTTCAATGTTTTGTTCTTTTTCGCTCTCACGTTGCCGATGTGAGCCAGAGAAAATTGGTACCTCCACGCCTCAGTTAACTCGTCACGATTCGTTTGGATGTGTGGTGAGCAGTTTATTGAGGAAAAAATCTATCATTTTCTTTCTTATTAGATGCTCACAAGGTAATATAATTTTGCATTTTCATTGACGAATCAATGCATACGTGTTTTATTAATTCCAAGAATTTGAAAGTTTTCATGATACAAAAGATTTTGTTGAAAATTAAAATTGAAAGATTTTAATATGTCGGACTATTTTGATTATATAGTAGTATGGCTTCTATATGACAAATACATATATAAGGACTCAATATCCATAATGAAGTTTTTCTGCTAAAATAGTATTATAATGCGTATTGCTATAGTATTTCCAAATTCACTTTATCTTTGTTCCATTCCTAAAATATTTTTCAGTAACTATCTTCATTTGCCTCTCGAAGAAAACGAAATTTCTGTAAAGAAATTATTTTTAAGAAATATCAAGAAAATATATGCTTCATTTCTCATTAATAAATACGAAATAATTTATTCCGCTTCTTTAAAATTCTGAGTTGTATACTTCGGAGTGAATGGCACTCTACATCATGCAACGTCAGTCACGAAATCATGCAACTCATGATAAAAATATTCAATTTTATCATCAAAGCATTGTCATTTACTAACCAACTCCGATTTTAATTAAAGTATGTTTTAATATATCATAACCATCACAGTTATTGATATATTGGTTATAATGGATACGTTTTTAATATATAATATAAATACCGGTTTTAAGTAGAGTAGAAATTAAGGAGCCGTGGCCACTTGTCATCCACACGTGTAAAGCACGTTGCGTCAACAGGCGTTTAAGAATCTCACCGTGTGTAGCTTGAAAACCACTCAAGCTGCAGTCAGTTTCCAAATTTAACTTTTGTTTCCAGAAGTAGTACATTTAAAAAACCGACTACATTTCTAGATTACTGTTATAAAACTATTTTAAAGTGATTCAGAAATAAACTTTTATATTAAAATGTACTCGTAAAATTGCTTATATTAAAATGTACTCGTTAAATATTGTATCCTTTAATGAATAAATGTTATTGTGTTCAATTTATGCTCTTTGAAACTTCAATTAGAATTTTCTTCCTTTACTTTCTACTGCCTGCTGTTACTGCAAATGCGAAATATTGTTTACATACACTGTAACTATAGAAAATCAAAAATAATTAATACAGAATCTCCATTTCTAAAGGCAAAGATAACATTTTTCACAAATTACTTAAGAATGGTAAATGTGACTGTAAATATTAGAATTCATCTATGTATATAGAAACGAATTGAAATAATGGAAATCGCAGGACACTAAAATAATTTTGCAAATACATATAACTTTTAAAGTTTATATTTTGACAAGTTTCTACAAATGCTAAATAGTGTGATAGATATGCTCTTTCTAGAAGTATATTGTCACAAACATGTAGATGCATACATATATTAGGGATATTTAGGCATTCAAGTTCATTTACTGCACACTAGAAACAATCAGAGTAACTTTGGCATCTGTCTATTCGGATACGAATTCGTAGTTGTTACAGAGTAGAGACGGCTGGAAGGGAAAGCGACCCTTCTAAACACTATGACAATGACAAAAATTTCGTGTCATTTCTTCAGAAAAAATAAATTGATGGTAATTATTCGAAAAAAATATAAAAGGTAGTTAGTATGCACATATCAAAATTAAATTGTATCCTCTTCAGTTCTTGTACCAATCAGAGAGATTAGATCATATTCTTTCGGAAAACAGATGATAAGTCTGAATTAGTTAACACACTAAGGAATAAAAAAAATAGGTGGTAAATGTTAACTCAATTTTTACACTTTACGAGATAACGTTTTTTCCAAAACATTTTCAACTGCCCGTATGTATTGACCTGACGAGATATTTTAGAGTGACCCGTAGTGTAGAAGAGAGTCTGCTCAATTCCCAATTTTGGGTATCAGGGTCAAATCTTGATTGATATATGTGGAATTTGGGGAGCAAAATAGGTTCCCGGAGTGTTTTTCTTGTGCCTCTCATTTACTAGCGTTCCAAAAACATCAAAATCATGTTGTAGTCATTGCTATCTATAAAATACGTTCATCCCAGTTATGAACGATTAATGATGATGTAGTAAAAATCATAACAAATGGGTTTAATATATTTATTAATGGATTATTTTACACGACTCATCATGAACGATCACGAGCGTCACAATTACACAATTTTCGTAGTAGATATTACAATTTACATTTTACAATCATATATTAGACAGTTAAATTCATTCACTTATATCAAAATATTTAATATAAAAAACGAATACACTTTTTACCCTTAGAAACAATACATATTTATGGAGCATTTTCAATAGGAAATAACGTTATTTGAAATGGGTATTTCAGTTTCTTTTATTGGTAAATAAGAATATTTGCATTTACTCTAAGATGAAAAGGTTTGTGGATTTTAGTTGTAGCTTTTTACATTCTTGTATGGAGAAAAATAATTAAAATAATGTTTTATCTAAGAAAATGTATACTTTGTCTGGGAACTAAAGAAATAATGGCCAAACTCATAACATACGACTGAAATAAAAACTGAAACCAAGCAAAGTTGTCTAATTGAACATCACTTGTCTGAAATAATATATATATATATATATATATATATATATATATATATATATATATATATATTTATTTCGTTTTGGCCAACTAGGACCACGCAGGGCAAGCAACCTGCAATTACCGTGGCACAGTTTTCATTTAATATCACGGTGGCAGGTGCTTGCGAACACTTCTTTAGGGGGACCAGCATTAAGCAGGATCCGATTTTTATCCCCCAGGGTTGTTAGTCCTGGGGGTATGAAAGATGAAATGATGATGATAATGAGGGGTGAAAGGACGACACACTCATACAAACACACACAAATACACCCATGCCCGAGGCGGGACTCGAACCCGCGATCTTCTGGTCCGAGACCACTCTGGCACTACTGCCTTATATATATATATATATATATATATATATATATATATATATATATATATATATAAAGGGGTTGAGGTGCTTGAAGTGGCCCGAAGTGACCGGTCTGCGTGTGTTGCTTGTTGCAGGCCGCAAGGGGGGCGGCGGCGGCGGCGGGGGCGGCGGCATGAAGAAGAACGGCGGCCTCATGCTGATGGCGCTCATGATGAAGGGCGGCCTGATGGCGATGGCGTTCAAGGGCGTGGCGCTGCTGGCGGGCAAGGCGCTGCTGGTGGCGAAGATCGCGCTGGTGCTGGCGGCGGTGGTCGGCCTGAGCAAGCTGCTGGGCGGCGGCGAGGAGAAGACCACCTACGAGATCGTCAAACACCCGCACGTGTCGCACGCCTACACGCACTCCAGCAGCCACGAGTTCGTGGGCGGCCACGGCGGTGGCGGCGGCGGCGGCCACTACGACACCAGCGGCGGCGGTGGCGGCGGCGGCCACGGCTGGGGCCGCAGCATGGACTCGCCCTACCCGCACGTGCTGGCCTACAGAGGGCAGCTCCCCGAAGCGGCTGCCCGGGCCGCCCCCGCGCCCAACACCACCGCGTAGGCCGGGCGCCGACTCCGACCTGGACAGCTACCCTCGGACCGCGGGCTGCTCGCTTGGACCACGCCTCACGCGCTGACGACACGCCGCTGCCACTCGCACTGACCTAGCCCCGCGCTTCCCGAATTGACTCGCAGACCATCAACACTAACACCGTCCCCAACAGTGAGACTTATCCGCTACCGTTAGACCTCAACGCAAGCTTTTTTCCTATTCAATACCATCTAATCAGTTACCACTCTAAACGCATTCAACTTTCGTTTAAGCATAACCGTTTCTCAAATTAATATGGCTTGCGCGCGCGCTTGCAACATTTCTAACCCAACTACCCGCAATAGCAGTAAAACCTCTAATCAGTAAACAACTACTCTTCCTAATATATTCTTCAAAAGCAAACGTTTCTCTGAAACGTTGACCACTGCGATGATCTCGTGGCAGACGAAAGTGCTAACGCTATTTGCTTGCAACGGACGTGTTTAATTGTGATACGATCCTGTGTCTGAGCTTTGACACTTTTTCTTTGCGAATTATTAATGATACCAAAACGTGAGTGCACACATCTGTGATTAATGCATATACAACCCTACGACAAATGTATAAAAACGCAACGAAGACTGTACATTGAAGGACGTGAAAACTGCTACTAAAGAAAAATCTACATGACTTGCTGTACTTCTGTTCCAAACGGTACTTTTGTGATCACAATACTGCTTCAAAGAACTTTACTGCCAGTACGAACGACGAGAAACCACGAAACAAGACTACGTTACCGCTGTGTTACTTCAACGCCAGACAGAAAACTACGACTACTACAACTATAACTACAAAACCAATAACACCATCAACAAAAACAACAACAAAAGACCAAGTGACAAGTTGACAAGTGACGGAAGAACTTACTAATACTGCGCAATAAATGCAATATCTCATCCCATCAACTGACAGTTATTTAATACATGCTCACTATTTATTTATTTATGTCGCACATGTAAATGTATGTCCACCTGTTTAATAAAAATCTATTTATTTTGCATAAATATGTTCTTACTAATTTTGTTTTCTGTCTATGACTTATAGTGTATTTATTTATAAGAATAAGACCTATATTCTTTCCAACAGATCTCAAACATAAGAAACCTGATATTGTTAGTGAACAAAAGATCTGCTTCGAAAAGGCGATGTTGTGTAAAACACAATATAGCATAACTGTTGTATTGGAATGCTTAGTAGGAAATTTTAATTCATGTTTTTCTTCTAAAGTTCAAAAAGTATATTTTCAAGATACGTTTTCAATCGTTAGAACAGTACAGGAGTAAATTAAAATGAGTTAGCAAGTGAAAAATTAAAAATTAGTACTTAAAATTCTACAAGGTTCAGTGAACATTGACGTTTCAGTTTTTGATTTTATTTGAGCAAAAGTGAAAATTTTATATACAGTTACTTATTTTTCAAACAAATCATATCTTCAAAACATATCCCTTTTTCAAGTTCTTACCAATAAAACTGAAGACATATTTTCACTGAAATATTAGTACAATGTACGTAATTATTTACAAAAATGAGATACAAAATTATCTGCATTTTGAAAAATAATCGACCGCTAACAAAGCAGAAAGACATTAAATATTAATCTATCTACTTGTTCACATTATGTAGGGACATGAAAGAGATGTTGGAGACTAACAGGCAAGTTTCCGAAATGAGAAAGGAATAGAAACAACATCTGCGCATTTACAAATTGATGCTTTTGTAAACAGAAAATTTCTGACAAACGTGATACAATTAACTATACAAAAGAAATTCAAGGAGAATGAAAATTACCAAAAGTAAGTCGACAATAAATTAGGAGTATACTGCAAATCAAGTAAATTATTTCATTGTGAGTCCTTTTGTGTATTTACATACCACCAGAAAATTAAGATTAACAATGAAAAAACTCTATTATTATTTCAATAAGTATAATTAAATATGTGTACTTCTATTCGTAAAAAAATAGGACAATTCATAGATGTCTTTTTACATGTCTTCCTTTACAAAACATTCAAACCCATCCGTAACCTCACCAAGAACTATACATTTATCCGCATTTCCCTTTTCTCATTGATGTAAAAATCACCCGTGGGGACTGTTTTGAATGGATGAACGATCTGGTAAAATGATAAGCTGTGAGTGATGCCGAAGAGATGATGTAAAGAGGAACACGGGAAACGGAAGAAGCGCGAGGACACAGGCGCAGCCCCAGTGCGAGTTCGGGGCGTGGCCGCCCCCGAGGCGGTGGGGCTCTGATTGGCGTATCTGGTGCGCCGCCCCAGAGAGCAGGAAGCAGAGAAAGGCGCCGCTTCCGGCGACTGGTGGCTGTCTCGGGGCTGTGGCTGCGTCGCCGGGCGGGTTTTTGCGGGCGCTCGCTCCCGATCTGCCGCTCTCGATCCAGCGACGCCCACCCCGCCACTGCGAGTGAGGGCCGCTTCCGAACCACCTTGCCGCTTGAAGCTTGACGTTTACTGCCGTTCGTCCCCCGCGTCAGCTCAGTCCCGTTTTTGATTCTCTCGCTCTCTTTTGCTACGCGTCACCCACTCACCATTCACGACTAGTCGCTCTGCACTCCCAACCACATACTCTTCATTCTTGACCACCCACTGTTCGTTCTTCATTCTCGACCACCCACCATTCGTTCCCAATATTCGCTCTTCATTCTTAAGAAATAATTATAAACGTTGTCATTGCCAACAATAGTATTTAATATAATAGCAGCTTTCGATGACTTAGCCATCATCATCAGTTGTCTGCTGGATGGAAGCCACAAAACGACTACCCTAGGTAGTCGTTTTGTGACTTCCATCCAGCAGACAACTGATGACAACTAGGTACTACCCTAGGCAGTCGTTTTGTGGCTTCCATCCAGCAGACAACTGATGACAACTAGGTACTACCCTAGGTAGTCGTTTTGTGGCTTCCATCCAGCAGACAACTGATGATGATGGCTAAGCCATCGAAAGCTGCTATTATATTAAATACTATTGTTGGCAATGACAACGTTTATAATTATTTCATGAAAAATGCCAACGATAACGCACCACAACACCTATACTTCATTCTTAAGAATCTAGCTCCTCTTTATTCTAGACTTCCCACTGCTCATTCCCAGACAACCACACTCAGTCCATTCCCAGACATTCCAGAGCACCCGTTTCGTATTCCTGATCACCTACCCTTCTTTCCCAAACCACCTACTCTTCATTTGCGAGTATCCCCTCTTCATTCCCGAATAATCCTCTTTGTTCTTGACTGCCCACTCTTCACCATCAATATCCACTCTTCATTCACGACACCTATTCCTGATTCCCGACCACCCACTGTTCGTTCCCAAACAACCACAATTCATTCCAGAGCTTCTATTTCTTATTGCTGATCATCTACTCTTCTTTCCTAAACCCCCTACTCTTCATTCCCGACTACCTACTCCTCTGTCCGGATCCGCACGCTCAACCTAACTCCAAACCTCCACGGACACATGAAGCCATCGCCAGACAAGTCATAGATTATATGTGTATTCACGTCACAAGCACACAAACATGTCTTCAACCCCTTCGCCTGCACTGTCATCTTCTTACGTTCATCTGCTGTGATAGAGGTGGTGGGGTTTCGCCGTACAGCCAGATGTTAGACGGAGGGAAGGTAATTCTAAAGGAAACTGAGAATGAGATGGAGACAGGGTGTTTATCTCTACCAAAACATACAGTAAAATCAAACCGCGCTTAGTTCTGCTCCAGTGTGTCTGATTTCCCACTGTGCTTCCACATTTCATTTTTTACACTCAAAATGTTTTATACAATTTCGAAGACAAAATATCTACCGGCCACTAAATATAAGAAGTGCCGAATAGACCAAAATAAATTAATAATAAAATAAGTTTGGTAATAAATAAATAAACAAATAAACGTTAGAACAAATTGAAACTTGGTCATCTTTAACCAATGAATCTAGTCAGGAAACGATAACCCCATCACTTATTGGGATTTACATAAGACATTTAGTACAGCAACACAATAACTTTAACGTTACAGAATTATTCCTATGATCACAACAGGTGCAACACAATTAAAACGTACTTCATCCACAAAATGTATCATTTACAAAAGTGAAAAAAAACTGTTGTATACTTTTCACGAAATATACATTAAAATTTAAGAACTCTTCTTCCTCACATCACGTTCAGAAATAACTACGTACAGGAATCATAACTACGTACGGTAATCGGCGGTTGAGAATGCAGCTCTAAGATGGCAATGCAGGAGGGCTCCTGGCGTACTGGCTATCTTTCACGCCTTCCACAGATGTGCCAGGTTCAATACACCGCAAAACCATACAGAATTCGTAATGAGCAAAGAGAGTTCTCAGCTCGTTTCCTCTCGAGTCCCCGAGTTTCATTCACCTTTCATTCCATCATTACCTGCATCATTCATCTCCCCACTATCCTTATCTGCGCATTGGATCATCACTCATTGATCCATAATGGCCTTCGTACACGAAGTTCCCCTAAGTCCCGATAACTAAATAAATGGCAGACACCTGTCTGGCTCTTTGTTTACTTTGGCTGATAAATGTCTGCGCCCGTCTAAGAGCGAAATTAGTGGAGCGGGCGCGCCGCCCACGACCCACAATGCAGCTCATTACTGCGCACGTGGCGGCGTCTTTTTGTCGGGGGCAGCGCCGCGCGCGACCTCGTTCGCAGTGGAAGCGGTCTCTATCGCGCCGCTTCATAAGATGGCCCCGGGGTCGGTGCCGACCCGGTTCCGCTGGCTTTGCCTGCCGAAGCGCTTGCCGCCCTTTCATCTGCCTCGGGCCCCCGGGGGCTGCCACTTGCCCGGCCCTCGAGGCATTGTGGTTGCGGCGGGCCACTCTGCCTTCCACTCTGCTTCCTCTTTCCATTTCTCTTGCTTTTTCTTCTTGTTTTACCTCTTCTCGTGCTTCTTCTTCTTCTCCTCTTGTTTCTTATTTTCGTTGTGTTATTTTTATTAATATTTCTTCTCCGTTTCTACTTTTCCTGATTTTTTTGCCCAGTTTCTTCTCTCTTGTTTCGTATTTTCTGTTTTATTCTTCCTGTTGCTTTACTTTTTCTTCTCGTGTTTCTTTTAATGCTTCTACTTCTCTTTTTAATTTTTGTATCTTCATTCTTAGTTTCTTCTTCTCCTCTTATGTCTTTATTTTACCTTTTGGTTTTTCTCATTACCAACCTGCTTAGGTGGCTGAGGGAACCAACTGCAGGGACTCTCACCGACAGATCTTAGGGTTCAGGTCCGAAGGTGGTAGCAGGGTTTTTGGCACTAGTAGGATAGCTAGGTCGGCACCAGATCGCACCATAACACAGGGGAAGTATCACTACCAACTTCCGTGATGAAAACAGGCACTTTACTGGCGGGAATAACACCAAAGGCACTTGACGCGTCTGGACATATGAAATATTCGCAATCAATGTTCATTATCTGATTTTTCTTCCCCTACAATTATTTCATTTTCTTAGCTGGAACTTTTCTTCCTGAAATTTCTTTGGTTAGTGACTCCGGACTCGTCACCTGCGAAGGTTATTAGCACCGTACGTGTAGTTTATGTTTTATCACAGAAGGTGGCGGTGATCTTCCCCCACTGTGTGGTGAGATCCGGCGCTCTCCTACATGTCGGCAAGCGGAGTTTTCCCCAACCAGGTATCTTCCACCAGTGAGGACCTATCACAAGCTCTGAGCTCTCGACTGGTCTCCCGACATATGTGGTTTTGTAGTGCATGTTTGTGTGTAAGTAAGAGGTGTGTAAGACGGGAAGGAAAGATCCGTGGCCAGTTTGTTAGGGTACTGCTCCGGCATTCGCCTGGTGTTCATAGGCCGGATTAGAACAGCTGGCGACTAGAATTCTCTTGCAGACTGAATCCGTTCTAGCGAACAAGCTAGTGTCTATAATCCTGCCACCGTGTCGAACCCTAAGACATCCAGGTCAGAGGCACTGCAAATACATGCTCTGAGACACCGGAGCTGGGCCATTAATTTTTTTTTTGTGATTCTATTTTTATCTCGTTTTGTTCGTCTTTTACGGTAGCTCATTTGCTTTCTCATGTTCCCGATTTCGAATTTTCAATTTTTTCGAATGTTCCTACCTTTAAAGTTGTACTTTTGGTCATCATAGCGTACATCTGATCCTCGTGTTTTATCTCTTTTTGTGAAAGGAATTTAAAGTTATATTTGGCGAACCACGTACCGTGAACGACCCAGTAATGAAAGTGGCCGCATTTCAACCTCATATCAAATCTTAATTCAGGATGCGATGTAATCGGCCCATGGATGCCCAGGACGCTGACAGACAAATTTATTGTTTCACTTACAAATAAAAGGTCTCAAAATTTCTCCAATAAATCATGATTTAATGATATTTAAAATATAAACAAAATATTATCCAATCCACATAAATGAAATCTTATGCAATGTGTTGTTTAAAAATGTTTTGGAATAATTATGAATACAATAAGAAATTAATAACATTTAAGTCTCCAAAGACATGATCTTTTACCACAAATCCGAGTCTATTGAGCTTGAAGCCGATTTTTTGATAAAAAGACTAATTCACGTCAAGTTATAGTTGAGAGATTGTTGAGATTACTACTATTTATATTAAAATTTTAAAATTAAAATTCCCTTTTTTAAACACATGAAGTGAGTGTGATGCAAACAAATAAGCAGCGCCTTCACGCCACTGCATGCAAAGAAACAATGTGTATGATATTTTGATGGTTTCAAGTTCTTGCTCTCCTTATTTATAAATGCATAATGAATGAAGCTAAATGAAGTCTAAATGGATATAATCTTTAATTTCAAGTAGTTCCTGCGTACCGTACAAGAGCGCGCCACCGCTTCACTGAAAAGTGAGAGGCGCGCTCTGTACTTAATTCAATGGAACTCACAGCAAGTAACGCACGGCAGGCAGATTTAGCGGGTTGGGAGTGATCTGCAGTAGCAAAAGGTATTCCCTTCCAATACTTACACAGTAATTTATGCTCATGCGTCGCGTTGTGAAGCGTACATTATTTTTTTCATATGGAAAATGCAACCCTGAATATCCAAATATTTCCTGGAAGTTAAAATTTCAATTTACAAACAATTTTTAATACAGTGTTGAATTAGTTTTTGCAAAAAAGACATTCAACTGGCATATCGAAATAATCAATTGATGTAAAGATATTTTCAATTACCATAAGAGAAATTTTTCTTGTGCACATGAAAATGAACAATAAGAAACAATTTTGAGTACAACGAAATCTAAAATAAATAAAATCATTAATTATATAAAAATAAAAATTGAATTTATATTTAAGTTCAACAATCGTTTGTGTTTCTTTCAGATCAGTTTTGTGTCTCTATTATCCCCACTATCGACACCAATTTTTACAGTAACTTATAGACCGTGATATATTGGAAAGTTGTTTTATAATTTAATATGTCTTAATAAAAGTATATTTCTTACAATTGGAGATGAGATATTAATTTTAATCTGTTTTATTTTTCTGATTTCGTATAAAATTAAAAGGATTCTTCCAGATTCTTGGCTTTAAATAAGGTTCCAAATAGTTCTTTTGGTTGTGAACCATTGAAGATCGTCTAACCCGTGAGCAATGGTGTTCTGTTAAGTTGCCAGTTTAGTTCCACTCGGCGAAGGCGAAGCGTCGCGTTGATGCGATCGCTTATCGCATCTGTTGGCGAGCGCCACGGTTCGTTAGTGTTTAGCGACAGATCACCGCAAACGATTGATGTGGATGTTCCTGCAATGTGACAGCGCAAATATTGTTTTCGGCATAAATTTCCAAAATAGTATGTGAATGTAGGCACGTGACAATGTGATCTATTGTTATCTTGTGCGTGACAATGTGTTATCTATTAACGTCTTACAAATTTAGTGAAAATTATCTTTTGGGGAATCAGTTTCAGCTATCTCGTACCTACCAGTGAATATAAATATTTCAGTGATCGTACGATTCAACAAGATCATTCACGCCCTCCAAGGTTTGAAGAATAGTTTAAAATGCATTCAGAATTACTTTCCCAGCAACCGACTGAACACGGTGCAGAACCACCCTCACGCTCTCTTCAGGTGAAAGAGCTCTTAACAGGTATGACGTTAAAATTTAATCAATTCTCTTTAAACATCTTTCAGGATTTTTCATGAAAATGAAAAAAATACACTAAACCCATTGAGAGGTGCATTATTTCAATGAGAAACGTAAATGTAGTTCTATATTCGAGTGCATTGTCGTATATTGTGTCTATTCGTAGTTATACGTGTGTGAAAATCGCCATCGCCATATGATACCATGTAATAATAAAAAGATGAACATATTCAAATTTCATCTTTTAGTATCCATGAACAGCATAATTATTCGTTTTTCATTAATAAAGTTCCATCAGTAACAACATTATATTTTCTCATTGAAATATGTAATAGCACTGTAAAATGTAAGATGTAAATTTTATTACATAGATTATTACAGAAGGTTTCCAAAATTATTCACTCAAAACAGTAACTATGCACAAGTAAGGATGTTAGTGGAAACTATGTTTAATAATAACAATGATAGTTATTCCTGGCACCTAGAAAGCAAATAATCTGAACTCTTATACCTGGTCGTGCACTACATGAAGAAATAAAACAATCACGTCAAGGTCTCTGGAAAGGGAACTACACATCGTACCACACTTCGTGCTTGACAGTTGGGACTGAACAGAGGCAGCATTGCTGCAATTTACTTTCCTTGTCATATGCTGCATGATCTATCGTGGGCAGTCTAAAGCGAATACTAGATTTCAGCCCTGAACGTTCGATTTTTTATTTTAATATCTATACTACATGGATACTTTTAATGAGAGTATTTTTGACTTTTTAGAGTCATAAATGCGTTCAGCTGGTACGACGATTTATTTCCTTCATTTACTCATTGCAAGACGGTGGCAACAAGTGTAAATTACGTCACTTAATAAGTCGCTGCTATTGCTTGTCTCTAGGAAATAATTGTATGCGCCATCTCGCGACTTTCGTACGTCAAACACAAGGAAGGTTGGTCCAACGTTTAGTTCACTACAGCTCGTGAGATCTGCGTGAAGAGCAACTGCTACGGTGTACAAAAGTAAGATTTGTAAAAACTTCCACGCGGAGGCGGTACATCACCGGATACCTGGGCTATGAGTCTTTTGGTGAAATCAGTTACCAGTTATTGCCCCAACATTAACGATATGAATCCCTATTTCATCTACTAATTCAAAGAAAATATCTTAATAGCAATAGTAAATCGCCATATTTTCTAACATACCACCATACCGTACATGACCATACGACCGCACCGTTCGCGCGTTACAAAAGTGTGTTGACATTTTAATAGAAACAGACCCGGGAAAAGAGTTCCGGGCTTTCACTGTCCTTGAACGGTTTCCATTCTATGGAATCAAATCATGACTTCCAGGTTCGTCGTAGCTTACTCTACATAGAGCTATTTTTAGTCCAGAATCAATCTTTCTGTTGTGGAATTGAAATGTAAGAGACGTTTGCAGATAAATACCGATTTAAGGTTTAAATTCAGTTTCTTTCAATTTTTTAAAAAGAATTGTCACAAAACTTGACAGTAAGCCTAGAGAAATTTGCCGTGGAACATGTGCGTGCTTCTTAATTTAACAGAAATCGAATTGGAATAGCTGAGAAAATCAGAGAGCAAAGGATATTTAAAGAAAGAACAGTAAACATTTACAACATTCCTTGAAAAATGTGCTTGCGAAGCTGAAGTCTTTGCTAGTACTCCTCGAGGCTAATTGGTTGTATAAACGACAAATGAACATTTATTCAACTAGATAAAAAACAAAAAACGAACCATTAATTCCGAGTTAATTGTGAGTATTGTAATCCGAGAAAAATTATTGTATAATGAAAAAGGATTATTTCTGGCTGATCGGTAACTCAAAACGGTGTTTTCATTAAGTGAGCAACTCGAGATTTTTAATTAAAGAATATTTTG